>JAODAL010003532.1:0-171965 GCA_025379985.1 Phyllomedusa bahiana
AGCCGGATGTTTCCAAATGCACCGTGCCCGAACGGAGGATTCACGTCCCCCTGCTTTTCCGAAGTATTGGGGGCTGTGTTCACACTTTTTTCTATCACAGGTTAGATACCTGATCGCGACGTATCACATGTGAGAGGCTTAGATCACGGGCTCAGCAGCACATATCAATGTGAGAGTTTAGATCACGGGCTCAGCAGCACAGTACACGTGAGAGGCTTTAGATCACGGGCTCACACCAGTATCACACGTAAAGGGGCTTAATACATGACTCGCAGCCAGTATCCATGTGAGAGGCTTAGATCACTGGCCAGCACCCCGATCACTGTAAAGGGGCTTAATAACTGGTCAGCAGCACATATCAACGTGAGGGTTAATAATGACCAGCACACAGTATCACATGTGGAGTCTTGGAACCGGCCGGCGCATGTATCACACGTGGAGGTTAAATCGTGGCTCAGCAGCACAGTATCACAGGTGAGAGGCTTAGAGACTCCGGCTCAGCAGCGCAGTATCACACGTAAGAGGCTTAGATACACTGGCTCAGCAGCACAGTATCACACGTGAGAGGCTTAGATACACTGACTCAGCAGCCAGTATCACGTGGGGCTTAGAACCCCACTGGCAGCACCATTTCCCCCGTGAGAGGGCTTAAACACTGGTCGCACACAGTATCACAGTGAGAGACTTAGAACAACAAAAAAAAGTAGGCCCCCGGGCGCTCGCCGTAGAAAGAACCTCGTCGGGGGAAACGTAGGATAAAAAGAATGTTTTTTTTATTCCTTTAAAAACAAAAATTGAAAAACGCTTTCGTGCTAGCAAGCACTTCCTCAGATGGTAGTGTTACAAACCAAGTAAGAAAAAATCCTATTTTTTTCGATTGGGGAAAAGTGTTTGCTGCACGAAACGCTTTTATGCAGTTTTTTTTTTTAAGGAAAAAAATACATTCTTTTATCCCCGTTGCCACCGCAGAGGATTCATTTTTTACGGACGAGCGCCCGGTCCTTCTTTTATTCTGTGGTTCCATGTTTGGTCCCCTAGGTCTTCCTTTCTAGGGGTGTTGGACTACGTGGCTGCTGTCCTTTGGGGCTTAATTTTTGCCCCAAAGGTTTTTTTTGAGATTGTGCCTCACAATAATAGTGTCACGATATAGTGGAACAGCTGGAATCCAATGGGTGGACTGGCTTGGCACAGCGAAGGCAAATTTTTGACTGGAGCGGAGACGAGATTAGGAAAAATGGATCCAGATGAGGTCAGGGGAAGCCAGTAGTGATATAGGTATGGAGGTTTGCGGTAAACCGCAAGGTGAGGAAATAACAAAAAGCAAGTTCCCGGCAGAGGACTGCAGCAGGAGCTAAACCCCAAAACAAGCCAAAGAGCAAAGGCTTGAGGGTTTATATATGTGACAACGGAAACGGAAACAAGATGGCACCCAGCTGGACACATCACCATCTTGACTGGGGGAAAAATTTAAAGGCAAACAGAAACAAGTTGCAAGTCTAGCAGGAGACCCCTGACTTTACTCCCCCCAACAGCGGCCTCTGGACGATCCCTACTCGGTCTCTCCGAATATCTTTGATGAAATTGTTTTATCAGTCTAGGAGCTGTTTAAACCCCCTGGTTCCCCGAATTTTCTTCGGGCCCATACCTTGCCATTAATGAGGTATTGTACCGGTTTCTAAAAATTCTTGAGTCTGGGATTTTCTCCACAACAAATGTTCTTGCCATCAATCATAAGGCATCAGGAGGAGGAAAAACACCCCCGGGAAAGGATTGGGCACAGAGGTTTTAGCAGGGGAAAAAAAAAAACAGGATGGATTTCAAGATGGTGGGACTTGAGCCAACAGCTCGGGACTGATTATCTTGATGATCTTAGGGCCCCGACAAATTTTCTGTCCAGTTTTGGTGAAGGAATCTAAGTTTAAAATTTCGGTAGGAGCCATCCCTTTATCCCCCCACCTTAAAAGTTGTTACGGGCCCCTACGAATCTATCCCCCCCTTTCTGTTTCTTGGCCCTCCTATTTTTTTCCTTTTGTAGTTGTAATTTTGCTGAAAACAGAGACCCTTTTGCGCAGCTGGAATAGGGGGAAAGCGGGGAAAATTTAGGAAGAAATTTGGATGGTACCCCAAATTTGCAAAGAAGGGGCTTTTTTTTGGGGGAGGCTTTTTGGGAAAATTGTTGTACAAAAATTCAGCCACGGGAAGTAGATCAACCCAAAATCACTTGTAGGTGACAAATAAGCTGCGGTATTTTCCAGGGTCGGTTTTGTGTTCGTCTTTATTAATTGTGGGGGAAAGGCGGTTGGATTTTATATCGATGTCCAGTGTAAAAACTCCCCCAAAATTTTGAGTAAAATTTCCCCCCCAATCCCAGTAACTTGTCAGGAATCCATGAAGGCGAAACCCATTTCGAATGAGGTCACAGTGTCCTTGGAAGGGTAGACCCGGGTCAGGGGGAAATGTGCAGCCCCTTGGGGAGCCCCTTTAACTACCCCGAGAATTGATTTCCTTAGAGGTAGGTTAAATTCGTAAAAAACCTGATAAGAACCCCCGGGGGGAGGGGACCCGGCAATGGTTTTAAAAAAAACCCGTGGTGAAAAACTGGGGTTTGCATCTAGCCAGAGTCACATGATGTTAATACTTCTTTACATCCTGTAGAGAATTGGGCCCCAAAAAAAAGGGGAAAAAATTCCTGGTTTTTCTGCATTTCCTTTGGGGCCGGGGAAATTTTGGGAAATCAGGGGCTAGCCTAAAGAATTTTCAGTCCCTTTTCCCCAGGTAGGGTATAAACTGTCCCCGTGGTTTCCACATCTTTTTTTTAAGCACTAAACTGTAAAACCCCCGGGTGGTCGGAACAGAAGGAACGGTTTTAATAGGCCTTCTTATCTCTTTAAGCAAGCCCCTTTTTATGGATTCCCCCCCCAAAACAACAGTAAAAACTCGGGAAACAATGGTTTTTGGGCAAGAAAGTAGGGAGGGAATCATTGGGGAACATCTTGTTTAGAGCCCCCCGCCTTGCCTTTCCCGGGACCCGGGGCCCTGTACGAGATTACAAATTTAAAATTTGTTTGGAGAAACAAACTCCAACGGCTTGGGGGGAGATAGACATTTTGCAGATCTAACGAACCTCCAGTTTTACGGTGGCCCGTAAAAACCCAATTATTTGCTGTGGGGTTTCCTTTGAAGAGGGTTGTCCCATTTTCCTTAAACCCCTGTAAAAATAGCAAATAGTTTTTTAATTCCCTACATCATAATTCTTCTCAGAGGTAAAAAACGTTGGGAGAAAAACGCCCAAGGATGAAATTAAGCTCTTGCTCCCGTTCTCTGAGACGGGGAAAAGGGCCCCTCCCGACAGTTGACGAAATTTACTTCCACAAAAAAGGGGCAGTTTTTTGGGTTTCGGGAAATGCTAATACAGGGCTTTATTTAAAACTTTTTCCTTTAGAAAGGGGAAAAGGGTTTCCTTGTGCTTGGGAGACCCAAAGCAAAACTTTTTTTCTTTTAGTAAACCTGTGGCCCTGGAGAGAATTTTCTGAGAAATTCTTGTTAAAGTGTTTTATAAATTTTGGCCCAAAACCCTATGAAACTTTAAAGTTTTTATTTTTTTTGGGGGTTTTGGCCGTCTTTTTAATTGCTTTGATTTACTAAGCCCCCTTTTGTAAACCAAGGGTGAAATTATAAAACCCAAAGGGGAAAGGATCTTGACCCTGATGAAATTCACATTTTTAAATTTTGATGTAAATTTGGGTTTTTTCTCTTACCCTCCCCAAAAAAAGGGCTTACATGTCTCTGGTTTTCTTTCCCTTTTGATTTGGGAAAAAAACGGGTATCGTCCAGAAGAAAACTATAACGGGTTTCCCGAAGGTCTCTGAAGATGTTTTAAAGAGATTTTGGGAAGGTGGCGGGGGCAATCCCAAAGCCCAAAAAGGGAAAAAAACACAAAAACCCAAAGTGCCCGAAAACGTGCCTTTAAAGGGAGTTTTCCCCATTCATCCCAGATTTTATTCGGCCCAAAATTTTTATAGGAACCTCAAAAGATTAATTTGGAAAAAAATCTTCGCATTGTGAACTCTTTTCCAGTAGCCGGGATTAGTGGTGGGAGAAAAAGGGTTTTTGAGGGTAATTTTGTTAAGTTCTTTTGGAAACCCAATGCAAGGCCCTTAGGGAACCTTTCCTTTTTCTTAACAAAGAATTTGGGACCCCCGCTGGGGGGAAAGAGGGGGGGGAATAAACCCCCCTTACCCAGTTTTTTCTTCATATAACCCTTGGGGTTTTAAATTCAGGCCCCTCCCAAAAGGGGTAATTTTTCCCAAAAAAGGTTTTAGGTGCACCGGGGAGCAAGTCTTTTGGGGCCCAATTCATAGGGTCGGGTGGGGGGAAATGGTCTGCATTCTGTTTGTCCCCGACTTCTGAAAATTTCCCCTGTAACCCGGGGGGAAGCTAAATATTTTGGTTTTTTTTTTTTTTTGGTAAACATAATTTTTATTAAATTTTCCCAAATAAAAAAAAACTATAATGTCCATTAGATGAGATACTACTTTGATTACACAAAGAAAAAATTTAAAAGGAATCATTAGTACAAATAAAAAAATACAAAGCAATGAAAGAAACAAAATAGCACAAATTGACTTTACTTTGGAAACAAAATTATAAGAATGAAGCAAAAGAAGTCAAATCTTCACTAAAAAAGAAAACAAAAAATAAAAAAAAAAAAAAAGTAACCCTCCCCCACAGGGTCGGGATAGGGTGGGGTTAAAGCTCCCGGGTTTTAAGGGGGATACAGCCCATCCAAAGCCCCCGAGTGCCCCTATTCGGGGGGGAGAGCTACCGGGAGGTGTAAAACAAAAGGCGCATGATCCCCTTTATCCCTGGGGGGTGTAAATTTAAAACTAAAAAAACCTTGCCATTTCTTGAATTTTTTGACCCTTTGGGGTTTCCCTTACCCTGATAATGTCGTTCGTCCATTTCAAAATGATTTTACCACCGGGATCATTCCTCCCAATGTGGGAAAACATTTGGGTTTTCCAAAACCATTTGGCCCGGAAAGGCTTCTTTTCCCACAAATAAAAAATAGGGCAAAATTGGGTTGTTCCTAAAATTGTTTGGTAAATTAGGGAAACCCGGAGCTGTGTTCTCAAAAAGTTAAATGACACCGAAACTTAAGATTCAGAGTTTTTTTGCCCGTTTTCCCAAAATTCAGGGTTTTCCCACACGGGGTCCATTTTACAAAAGGCCCCAAAACCCGGGGTGCGGGGGGGGGTTCCCCATTTGGGGACAGGACACAAAGGGTTCGGGAAACCAAGCGGAGGGGGGGGGGGGGGGGATTTTAAAAGCGTAAATTGCAGAAGGGGCATTTAAAGAATGTGTCCCTCCACTTCTCTTAATATTTTATTTATGGCCCCTTTTCACCCATCCCTGGAGAATTGTAGAAAGGATCTCCGGGGTTGGGGTAGCCCCTTCTCCCCCCTTAGCAAAAATCCTGAAAGGCCCCTCGTCTTCTAAACCCCAAACCAAAGACCAAAATTATAGCCCCCTGATAGGGTGGGCCCCTGTTGAAAAAAGTAGGGCCGAAAACTTTATAAAAAACTTTCAATTTAAAAAATGCACGGCTTCATGTCCTTAATTTCTATAAAAACTACTATTTGGGGTAAGCCAAAAAATCGTAGGGGAAAGGGAAAATTTTTTTGAGATAATTTGAGAGGGGAAAATCCTTGGGGGGAAGGGTGAATAACGGGGAAAATAGTTTAAGACCCCCCCCCTTTACTCCCCCAGTTTTTAAATTTGGGGGTTATAAAGGGCCCGGGTTTTGAATTCGGGTGCCCTTTAAAATAGGGGGAAATCTATGGTCGGTTTGGGGCAAAAAGAAAAAGGGTTCTGGGGGCCCTTCCCGGGCTCCGATTGTGTCCCTCACAATAAAGGCCTAGTTTAGCCACCTTGGGAAGAGCGGGAATATTTGGTATGAAAAAGGGCCCTGGAAGGCCCAAATTGGTAAACCCAGTGCCGCCTCAGCAGTGAGATTGGAATATTTTGGGACTTTTTAAACCCAATCCGACCCCGTCCCGGGAGGCGGGCTAAAATTAACAACCCAACCCGGCAAATTAAACCCCCCCCCCCCCCTTTTCCCCGGGGAAGGAACGTTTTGAAGGGGGTTTCCGGGGGCGTTTTTTATTCCATAGGAAAAGTTTAAAATTTGGTATAAATTTGGCGAAATTTTTTATGTCTAAGCAAAAGGGGGAAATTGTTTGTAAAAATATAAGAAATTTTTTGGGAAAGTCATCATTTTTGAGAAGATAAACCCCTTTTAGCAAGTAAGAGGAGCGGAAGTTTACACCCCATCGTTTAGTTCCCTTCCCAAAATTTTGGGGAACAGAGGGGGTTTTAATTTGAGGTGATAAAGGGACTGAGGGATTTACCAATATTTTATTCCCAGTTTCCTTGAGGGAAAGGGTTCCCCCCAAAGGGTTATTAAATTCCCCAAAGCAGATTTTGGGGGGGGTAAAATGAGCGGGGGAGAACCCCAACAATTTGCCCTTAGAAACTTTTAAACCAAAAAGCCTGAAAAAAGGGCCCCAAAACTCCTGTTAACAGATTAAAAAAAAGGGAAAAACCTTTCCCACCTTTGGGTCAGAGAGATAAATCGGGAAGTTCTTCAAAAATTTAAGGGGGCCCTTTAATTTGGAAAAAAACCGATTTTTAATCCCAGGAGTTTTGGGTTTACGCCCGGGCTCTGGAGAGCGGCCTAGGGCCCAAAATTAAAACAGTAGGGGGTTAATGGGCATCCCTGGCAAAATGCCCCCTTCCCCAAATAAAAGGGCCTAGAAAGAAAAACCCGGGGTATAGTCTGGGGCGGGGGGTTTGGGTATATAGTGAAGAGATATGGGAACGGAAGGCCCCGGAAATCCGAATCCGTCCAACACTGCCCCCAGCCATCTCCACGCCCTGTCGAACGCCTTTTTTTGGGATTTAATGGACAGGAAAAGCTGGAGACGGATGAAACCCCGGAAATTTCATTTGATTTTAAACCAGGACAGTAATGGGTTTTTTGAAAATTATGACGGTGCTCTGCCCTTAAAAATCCCCCTCTGTTAGGGCTTTAAAGAAAAACCGGGAAGAAAGATGGCCCGCCCGTCCCCCAAAAAACCTTTAAAATTTTATTTTTAAATCACAATTTTTTAATGAAATTGGGTGGTACCCAGGGGGGGAGGGGGCACGTCCTTTCCCTTTTGGTTTAAAAATTTTATAAACCCCCGGTTTCCCTATGTTGCGGGATGGGAGTGTTTGTCAGGGAAAAGGGGTTTGGGGAACCGGGGGGTTAGAAGGGGATGGGCTTAGGATTAAGAATCTGTAGAATGCTCCCGAAAGCCATCCCGGGCCCGGGGCTTTTTTATTAAACCCCAAATTCTTAAAAAACCCCAAAGTTTTTTCTTTTGGAAGGGTTGGTTAAGGTAAATTTCCCCATCTGCCTCAGAAAGGGGGGGGAGAGACAGTTGGGGCCCGGCCGTCTGAGGGGGCCCTGCATCGGGGTTTTTGGTGGGAAAATAAAAGGTCATAGAACTCGCGTAGGAAAATTATTTTAAAAGCAGTAAACCGAAAAAAGCTATTCCCGCAATGGTCCTTCAATGCATAGTATTGGGAAAAATAGAAATTAATCCCCTTAGCAAAATTTGGGTAAAAGCCGCCCCGCTTTGTTCCAAACCTGGGGAAAAATTTTGCTGACATCCAGGAAACGCCGGGACACCTTTATATCCAGCCAGCGTCATACTCTTTTTTTTAAAGGTAGAAAACCCTTGGAGTTTGGCCCGAGGGGTTGGGTTGGGAGGGAAAAAAAGGTGTAAGATTTTCCGAAGCCCTTTCACTCCAAAAATCTAAATTTTATCCCCAACCCCCCTTCCGACGGGTGTTTTGTGTAGGGAATCAAGGGGGCCTTTTAATGACCGCCCCTTTTGCTGTTTCCCAAAGTAAGACTGGCTTTTGTCCCCATCCTGGGTTTTCTTGTAAAAATAGCAGGCCCCCAAACCCCTTTGGGGGATATTTGCCAATCCCCGTCCCCCAAATTGGTAAGACGGGAAACCCAGAGGTAATCCCGTCCCCCTTTGGGGGCACGTCGACAGTTTAGGGCAAGGGGGATGATCTGAAATAACTAAATTTTTTTTAAAATTTACGAGAAACCCCCCCTTTTCATGGCTTTGGGGAAAAGAAATAGAAAAAAAAATAATTTTGGGACCATGAAATTTTGAGGATGGGAAAAAAAGGAAAGTCCCCCTTTCCCCAAAAATGAAAGAGACCTTTCCCCGTAACAACCCAAAAGAGGTCTGAGATAAATTAGTCAAATGTGGGGGGGGCATGGGATAGCGGGAAAACCGGGGGAGCTAACAAGGAAAATTTTCTACTTTTTTGGGAATTAAAACCAAACCCGGTTTTTAAAATTTTCCCCCCCACCCAAATTTTAAAAAAGGGTTTAGGGTCAATAGAAAAAAGGGCCCGTCGGGTTTTTTTAGAAAGAACCCCGGTTGGATGAGGACCGAAGATATTATAGAGGAAATAACCTTTCCCCTTGGGGGGGGGGGGGGACTTTAAAAGGGTACATGAATTTCCCCCCCGGGCCTCACTTTTTATGGGTGGAGCAACAAGAGAAAAAGAGGGGAAATTTTTTTGGGGGTGAGGGTAATTTCCCCCCATTTTTTCCCCCTTTTTTGGATGGAGAGCCCCCCCGAAAAGAGCCCACCCAAAAAGCGCTTAAGCCCCGTGAAATTTTCCCTCCTTTTAAGGTGGGGGTTTCCTGAAGGGGGCGATGTTTTGTTTTTTTTAATTTTTTTTAAAGGGGACGGGAGAATCATAATTCTCTTGAAGGGGAACCCCATTCCCCTTAAAAATTCCCCCAAAAGTTACTTTTCTAAAGTAAGTGACAAAGAAAATTTAAAAACCCCGCAAGTGAATTAAGGGAAAATTTAATACCCCCCGGGAGAGAAGGAAACCCCCGACAATTCCCCCCAGCAAATTGGGATCCAGACCTACTAAACCCGTACAGACCAAAAAACAAGAAGGTACCAAAACAGAAAAAGAAAAAAAAAAAAAAGCACCATTGGGGGGAAAAACCAAAAAAAACCAAACATACCCCCCAATGCCCCAAAGTGCTATTGGGAAATTTCCCCCTTTTTCCCCAAAAATGTAGAGAGAAAGTTTAAGTAAGGCCCAAAAAGTTTCAAAAAGCCCCCCCCGGGGAAACCCCTAAAAAATTTTGGCCTTTCGTTTTGGGAAGGGGGTATAATGGAAATCAAAATTTTATCATTAAACCCGCCTATATAAAGTTAGACCCCTTTAATAAAAAAGTTCAACCAATGAGTAAGCAGGGGCTCATCCAAAAGAAAAAAAAAAAAACTTGAGCCCAAAAAGGACAAGTTAAAAAAGGGGGGGCCCGCCCAAAAGAATAAGGATACAGGTTGCCGAGAAAGGTTTTTGGTTCCAAAGGGGTTTCCCCCAAGCCCAAACAGAATGGGAGCTTTGTTCCTTTGGTTTAAACATCTCCCAGAGGAGGGAATTTTTTGGCGGTGAAAAAATCTGACCAAAACTCTGGTGCTTTTATCTTTTTTTTTTGGCGTAGATCCCCGGGGAAAAGGTTTTCCACTTTCCCCTTTCTGTAGATTTTAAAAAGGTGTCTCAGAGTCCTTTAAGTTCCCTTTTGGGGGTGAAGGGTAACCCGGGTCCATCGGGTGATAGATCGCAGAGAAACCGGATTGGTGAGGGGAAATTTAAAGTGTTGGGGGGGTAGAGGGCCGAACCCCCGGGTGAGAAAGCTCGACGTCGCTTTGGCCCCCATATTTTGTTTTTCTTGGGGCTTTGGAAACTTTGGGGGCCCTTTCTCAAAGTAAGCCCGGAAAAGGACATCCCCCCCCGGGGAAACTTAACTACTTGGTTTCCCAGTTGATAATGGGTTCTGTGCTTGCAGCCAGGGTAGGCCTAGGATGGACGGGGAATGTGTGAGAAGAGATCAATAGGAAAGACAAGACTTCACGATGATGGGATGCCCATAATGATCTCGGGGTGGTTTGTCTCTTGGTCCACTGGCCCTGAGTTCAGTGGGGATCCATCAACAGTTTCCATTAAACCCCAGGTGAGAGTTCTTCTGAAATTTTTAAACCCATGCTTCTGAGCAAAGGACAGGTCTATGAAATTTTCCACTTGCCCCCGAGTCTAACCCTAGCCGAGGTAATACCCATTTTAGAGTTAACTAGGAACTTGATGGGAAGGGAGCAATGAGAGTCTTTGTTCTCTTTCTTAACATGAGGCGCCACTGATGAGATGGAATGGACAACTGCTCTTTCAGATAACTCAGTCTCTGAAGCAATGAATTCCCATCTGAGGAGTTAGGATCCATGATGGCTGCCACCAATCTCCGGGGACGGCTAGGGCAGTTGATAAGGAAGTGGTCAGACGTTCCACAATAAAAGCAAAGACTCTCCCGGAGGCGGTGCTCCCTTCTTTCCATGCTTTCACGCTTTAATATGGAATCGACTTGACATAGGTCAATTCCTGACTCCTGTGGATCTTCTCTTGAGGTTCCTTTGGGTTTAAAGCTAACGGGGCCCCGGCAGGGACTGCTTGGTATCAAAATTTAGAGTAGCCCCCTCTCTTGTCGTCGTTCAGGACAGTTGGGTATCGATTCTGATGCAGTGATAAATGAAGGCCTCAAAACCTGAAGGGGCCTCTGCATGGGCGGGGTTCCCATTTTACTGTGCTGCGTAAGTCCTTTTCTAAAAAAAGACAATTTTGCTGCATCATTCCCAGTTGTGTGTCGACTGCCCCATCTCTTGAACTCCATGGCATACTCGCAACGGGGCGTTTGCCCTGGCGCAAGGATAGTATTGCAGCTTCAGCAGTAGCACCACAGTTGGGATCATTAAAACATTGACTCATGGCGTTGATGAACTCTTCCAGGTGATTCAGCCGGGCGTCTTGAGTTTCAATTAAAGAACTAGCCCAGGCAATGGCTTTGTGTGTCAGCAGCATAATAATACACAGGACCTTCGATCTGTTGGTAGGAAATTGCGTAGGGTTTGCATCGAAGTATAGCCTACATTTATTGAGGAAGCCCCGAAATTTGTCACGATCTCCCCCGAATCTGAAAGGTGGCAATTTCGGGCTCATGACAGGCACTGTAGTGGGTGGTACAGAAGCTTGGTTCTCCTGGTGGACTATCCGGTCGGATAATGCGTTCACGGTCTCGCGTAGTTCCTGAATTGCCTGTCCATAAACTTGGATATTATGGCCAGTCTGGCCTTCATAAGCGTCACATTTTACTTTTAATGCTTGCATCTTGGTGCGCATGTTAGCCATAGCAGTCTGAAGCTGCTTGATGCGAATTTCCGGATTCCCAGTCCCAGTGGACTCCATTTTATGGCTTGAGTATCCTGTCACGATACTAGTGGATGCAGCTGGAATCCAATGGTGTGGACTGGCTTGAGCACAGCGAAGGCAATTGCAGACTGGAGCAGGAGACTGTAGATATGGAGACTGGATCCAGATGAGGTCAGGAGAAGCTCAGTAGTGATACGTAGGTATCGGAGGTTTGCAGGGTAAACCGCAAGGTGAGGAACTAACAAGAAAGCCAGTTCCAGGCTAGAGGACTGCAAGCATGAGCTAAGCACAATACTCAAGCAATGAGCAACAGGCTTGAGGAGTTTATATATGCTGACAACACGAAACAGGAAACAAGATGGCACCCAGCTGAGACCCCGATCCACCATCTTGACTGAGGGCAAACAAAGGGCAAACACAGTAAACAAGTTCCAAGTCATAGCAGGAGATTCCTGACAAATAGCACAACGCCATCAGGTGAGCACCCTATATTTATTTTCTACCTCTGCATTATTAGACGTACTTTCACATAGAGCGCCCTCTCCATTTTTCTTTCTTTCCACGTGAGAGACTTAGATACACTGGCTCAGCAGCACAGTATCGCTTGCTTAGAAACTGTGTATAAATAGTGTAGTCTAGAATATGATGGGCTTGGATACACTTGTATCAAACATTAAATATAATAAATTTTGAAATATAATAATTAGTATTATCGGTATTATGATTGTATTAGATACAGTGGCTCAGCAGCACAATACTACGTATCATAGGATAGGCTTAGATACAGTATATCAGACAGAGTGACTGTGTGACTTAGGGTTAGACACCAGTAAAGGACTCACGAGTGTGAGTGGGGAGGCTGCTTCTTATTGCAGTGCATTCAAGCTTGTAAAACTAGCGCATACAAGCTTGGAAGTAGGGGGCGGGGCCTATGTGGACACCGCCTTAGACTGCCAACCACAAGATGGCCGCCCCATCAGCTGTTTTCTAGATGGTTCCCTCATGCTTCCATAGGTAATTTGTTCACTTATATTGTTCATCCTCCTTCCTGTAATATAACTTGATGAGCTCAATGGGGATACGTCCTCTTTAACCTTTTTATGTTGATTTTAAGTTCTGCATGATAAATAGAAGATAGAAATTATGTATGAAAACTGTCTTGGTCTAAGACTTTTCTTGTTGCCCATAGCAACCAATCAGAGTGCCCCTTTCACTTCTTCAGAGCACTATATGAAATGAAAGGGGAATGCTGATTGGTTGCTATGGGCAGCAAGAAAAGTCTTAGACCCAGACAGTTTTCATACATGTCCCCCTATATCAGCGGTGGCGAACCTATGGCACGCATACCAGGCTGGCCACTCGCTGGCTTCCTTACTGTGAGGGCTCGGCGTCCGCATCACAGTGACGGACCTGGGGCCTCCGGCAGCCCCAGGTCTAACACAGCGCGAGTCGGGACCCGCCGCGGGCCCTCAGCCCTGAGAGTGCGCGGTGGCCCCATTCGCTCAGCTGGGCAGCGACGCGATGTAGTTACATCATTGCACCACTGCCTGTCCTGGGGCGCACAGCCCATCATAGGCTATGCGAACGAGGAGCTGACAGAGGAGCATGCCGCGCTGGAAGAGAAGAGGACCGAGGTAAGGTGAGTATTAGTGTTCTTATTTTTATTTGTGCTGGCTATATACTGGCAGTGGGGAGAGTGCTGGCTATATAATGGCATGGTGGGGTGAGTGCTGGTTATATACTGGCATGGTGGGGAGAGTGCTGAATATATACTGGCATGGTGGGGAGAGCGCTGGCTATATGTTGGCATGGTGGGGAAAGCGGTGACTATATACTGGCATGAAGGGGAATGCGCTGGCTATACACTGGCATGGTGGAGAGAGCGGCGGCTATATACTGGCAGGGTGGGGAAAGTGCTGGCTATATATTGGCATGGTGGGGAGAGTGGCGGCTATATACCGGCATGGTGGGGAGGAGGGGGGGTGCTATAAACTAAATGGTGGGGGGGGGGGCCTGAAATGGCCGAGGGGAGAGGATTTTTGGGGGGGGGGCCCGGAGCTCCCCGCAACTTGCTCCTTTAAAAGCCTCTTTTGACCTTTTTTCTCCGGTTTTTTTTACCCAAAAAGGGGTTTTTGTGAGGGGAAAAAGGGAAGACCCGGACTTTACTGCCTGGCAAAAATCCCACAACCGGGTGCGCTTCCAAAAGGGGGCCGGGAAGGGAAGGGTCTTCCTGTGGCTTTTGGGCCCAAGCTGAGGCCTGCCCGGGGGATCGCACCCCTTTCGGTGGGGGCGCAAAAATCTCCTGGCCTTTTGGGCCTCTTTTGCCTCCCTGGAAGAACCCCCCCTGGGGTTTTCTGCTTCCGGCCTGCCCCTGACAACCCCAGAGGGAAATTTCAAAGGCTCCTGGGCTGGTGCGGGTGCAAAGGGAAAAGTTCCCACAATCCGGGGGAATCCCGGTTTGGGGCCCCACGCAAACCCATTGGGGCGGCCCGGGCCCCACCCGTTGGAGGAAGGGGGGCGTAGCAAGCTGCTTTGCCATCTAGCCCCTAAATGAGCCCCAAGTGGGGCCCCCCCTTTACTCCCGATACTTGGGGAACAATGTGGCCATGTCTTGTCACATATCCGCGGGGGCCCCTTTCTTCTGTGGGGTGCCTGTTCCAGCTGCCTAAAACCAGGGGTCCCCCGGGGTCAGTGAATTGGGCCATTTCTAAAAAAGCATACTGAACCCTGCACCTTTTTTTTTATTGAAATACTGCAAAAGGGGTACTGAAAAGCAGGTCTTCAAGGGTTCCATTGCATACTGGGCTGGGACTTTTTACAACTCCCTTTCATTGGTCTCTGTCTCACCCGTGTGGCCCGGGAAGGAGGGCCTGAAAGATTACAGCAAAATTTGGTTTTTGCCCACATTGGGGAAATACTTTCCCCTTTCCTTACGGGCCCCTCTACTTTGGTGGTCACCCCCCGAGTAGGGATACTACCCCCCAAATTTCCCCGTAAAGGGTTTTTAGCGAGAATTTTTTTTATACCTCCCCCACTAAAAACTCCCAAGACCCCCGTTCCCCGTTATTTTAAGGGTGGGCTCAACTTTTCAAAATGCTAAACTGTTAAGTTAAGGGGCGGTGCGGATTAGGGGGTTTCCCCTTTTAAAGGGGGGAATGTCATATAATATCCTCCACTTGTTTTCCCCGTGTTACCCTTTTCCATCATGCCCCCTTTAAGAAACAACAAGGGGCGGGGGAAAACTAGCCAGCTTCGCAGAACGGGGGCCCCCCTGATACCCACAAGCCTTTTCCCCCTTCTCCTTCTTTTAAAACTCCCGCTAAAGAACAACCAAACCCCCTCACAGGAGACCCCACAGCCTTTATACCCAAAAAGGTTTTTAGGGCCATCCACACCTGTCAAAAATACCTCCCCCCCACCGGAATTTAAAGAAAATTTTTGATAGATATCTCCCTACTTCGGGCAAAACCGCAGGGGTTTCGTGAAGGGGTTTCAGAGGGGGAACAGAGAGTGAGCGACCTGGGGGATCGGGCCAATCCCCGGTTTTCCCTCAAAAAAATTTTTGACGTCAAAGCTCAAGTCCTTAGGGGGTGCGCCAGCAGGGTTTATGAAAGAGAATCCCCTTAAAAAAGTAACCTGAGGTTTTTTTTGGGGGCCCCCCTGAGGGGGGCGGAGGGCCCAACCGAGGCAAAACCCCGAGACCCCTTTCCCGATCTTTAAATTTGGGAAAAGAAGCTTTTTCTGTCATGTTTGCAGTTTGGGGCCCTGCCTCACCGCATTATGGGCCCAAACCAACCCCCCCCCCTGGTTGCTCCCCCAAAGGGGCTTTTAAACGCAAAAAGTTCTTGAAATTTCCGGACCCTGACAACTTTTTTGGGGCCTCATTCGTGAAAAAGGACCCTTTTCCCCATGAAAATTTTTCAAAAATTCATGTTTTTCCGGGACTTTTCCATTGAAATTCCCGAGGGAAAAAGGGTCAAATTTTTTCCCCGGCCCAAAAGGGTAAGCTTCGGGAGGGGGGACTGAAAAATGCTTTTGTTTTTCCCCCCAGGCCCTTCCCGGGGTTTAGGTGGGGGGTAGAAAACCCCTTTTCCCTTTGGGCAAAACCCCGTTTAAAGCCCCCAGGGGGTTTGGGGTTTGATAAAAAAATCCTGGGGCGGTCTGCTGGGGCCTTAGTGACCACCAAGGGACTTATTCTTTTCACCCTAAACAGTATCCTTTGTAAACTCTTTAAAGGGGGTTTACTACTTAAAATTGCCCTTTAAATTTTTAACATATTGGGGAAAAATGGGTTTTAAAACTCTGGGTTTCATTCATATGCGAGAGCCTCTCCTTTTTCACTCCCTCTCCTTCCCCTCCCGCCCTCCCTTTTTCCTCCTCTCCTTTCCCTAAATCCCCGTCCTCCTCCTTGCTCTCAACACCTTTTAGCTTTTATGGGGATCTATTTTATAATTTTATGGTTCCCACCTCCCTGTTTATCCCCCTTAAACAAATTTCGTTTCCCCACTGGTTTTTTGGGGGCCCGTTTACGGCACCGGAGCTGTTTTTCTATTAATTTGGGCGAAAATTCGCCTCTTGCAGGGTTTTAATATGGTTGGAGGGTTTTTGGGGGCATATATTTCCCGCATTGGGGGGGCGGGTTATTTGGGGTGGGAAAAAGGGTTTTTTTGGGGTCTAACTGCTATTTTTGCGGGGCGCTTCCAAAATAGGGAAAGTTTGGGTTTCTCCCCCCTGGCGGGTATTGCGATTTTTTTTAAGTTTTTGGGTGGGTGGGGGAGGGCCCTTGTGGTGCCATAGGGGTTTTTCCCTTTTTTTAAAAATACCATGGCTTCTTTAAATTTTCTATCATGGAAAAAGTGAGGGGGGCTTAATGATTAGATTAAACGTAATCTTGTGATGGGGGGAATTTAAAACAAAATTTTTGGGGGAAAATAATTTGTCCCAGGAGACTCACCTTTGGCCCTAACCCCTATGCTGCTAAACCCTGGGAGGATGGGTCTACATTTTGAATATTCCCCACCCTGCCCGAGGGGTGGCTGTATTAATTCGTAAAAAAATTTTCTCCCTTTTCCTCTGGATACCCCTTTTATTTTGAAAGCGGGGGGGTTATAATCTTTTTGTATTGTTTTTTTGAATTTAAAAAACCACCAATTTTTTTTTAAAAAACCACATACCCCCCCCTTTCCCCCATGGAGGTTTTTTCATTTGGCAATTACTTTTTTTTTAAGGGGGCCTGACAAAGTCGTCTTTGGGGTTGGGGGGTTTTAAAACCGACTGGGATACTTCAGGATAGATTTCATTCAGGGCAGGGCCCCCCGGCCGGGGTTTGGCCCCCCCACCCTCGCCCTTTCAGTGGCGGGGACGCAGTGGGCCCAGTTGATGCCCCCGGGGGGTCCACCCCCTGACTTTCCCTTCAATTTTTCCTTTTTTTTTCGCCCCGGGGCCCTTAAAGCGCTGTCTAGAAAGATTTGGCCCTTTGTAAAATAGGCAACTTCTGCCTTTTGTGGCGGAGTGTAGGTATCTATCGCGCTCGGTCTCTGATCATTCCCCCGTAGTACTCCGCCTGGCCTGGTCAGAACTAAATCCTGGCGTTTTAACCCTTACTGGTTTACGCTCCTTCCGCCATTTGCCCACTTTACTGCCAAATGGGAGGACTTTTTAGTGGTAAATGAGCACCAATCCTCCCTTCTGTTAATTTGGGACGCATTTAAAGCGTATGTTAGAGGAGAGCTGTCCATGGCTGTTGCCGATTTGAAGCGCTCCTATGCAACTAAGGCTGATTCGTTGGCACAAGATGTGGCGAAGGCGGAACTGGCTTATATCAGGGACCCGTCTGAGGAGAATAAGTCAGGTTGGCTTTTGCAGCAGAAATTATATACACAATTGCTGCGGGACCGAGAGACTCGCGCCACCTTTTTCACTAGGCAGTCATTTTTTTAAATGGGTGAGAGGTGTGGTAAACTGTTGGCCTGTATGGCATAGAGGTCTCTTGAACCCCCAGTAATCACCTGCCTGAAGCAGCCCAATGGGATGAATATTTCAAACCCTGCACAGGTGGCGGAGGCCTTTCGTATGTTCTATGCAGACCTGTATGGTGTCCACACTTCGGTCTCTGAGGTGGAAATATTGGACTATCTAAAGGAGGTAGAACTGCCTTCCCTTACTGAGGAGCAGTGTGCAAATTTGGATGCCCCTATCACCCCTGAGGAGATTCAGATAGCTATTGCTTCATTTAAAAATGCCAAATCTCCTGGAACAGACGGGTTACCAATAGAATTTTACAAGCAGGATCCTGAATTCTTTAGCCCACTGTTACTCAGACTATATAATGAGGCAAATGACGCGTCATGTCTCCCTGCCTCGATGCGTGAAGCACTAATTGTTGTAATCCCCAAACCTGGTAGAGACCCTGGTTCCTGCTCATCATATAGGCCGATATCCCTCCTGCAGACGGATGTCAAGATACTGGCTAAAGTCTTGGCCATCCGTCTTAACTCCGTCATTCTTTCCCTGGTGCATGCTGATCAATCAGGTTTTATGCCCAGTAAACGTACGGCCATGAACCTACGCCGGCAATATATGAACATGCAGGCTCCCCACTCTAATGTAGGTGCTAGGATACTGGTATCCCTGGACACAAACAAAGCCTTTGACTCGGTAGAGTGGAACTACCCTTTTGGTTGGTCCTAACTAGATTTGGGTTTGGTCCATCTTTTGTCTCATGGGTTTAAGCTCCTGTATTGCCATGCCAGTCGCCAAAGTTAGGGTAAATGGCCTCATATCGGATTCGCTGTCTCTGCGTAGGGGTACCAGGCAGGGGTGTCCCCTATCTCCCCTTTTATTTGCCATGGCCATTGAGCCTCTAGCAGCCCGTATACAATCAGACTCGAACATCATTGGGTTTGCAATGGGAACATTGCATGAGAAGATTAGTTTATATGCAGATGATGCCCTACTGTATTTGCAGGATGCAGAGACCTCACTTCCTAGAGCTCTAAGTGTTGTTAATACATTTGGACAATACTCGGGGCTGCAGGTCAATGTGGACAAATCTCACTTAATGCCCTTAGACTCTTTTGCCCCTTCGCAGAGTACCTCGACTCTGCCATTGCAGTGGTCATCCCAGTTTACCTATTTGGGGGTTACTATATCTAGATCCCTGTCGGAGTTCTATGACCTGAATATCGCCCCGCTTTTGGTTTATCTCCGCAACAAAATTCAAGGGTGGAGTAGGCTGCCTCTGTCACTGATGGCCAGGATTAGCTTGGTAAAGATGATTCTTTTCCCAAAAATTCTGTATATTCTTATCCAGTCTCCAATGTACCTTAATTCCTCTGTGTTCCGAGCTTTAAATTCCATTCTAATTTCCTTTATATGGAATAATGGTAGGGCCCGCCTTTCTATATATGTTTTGCAGCACCCCTGGGATCTGGGAGGTGCCTCCTTCCCGGATTTGCGCACCTATTATTGGGCAGCCCAACTTTCCCATCTGGTCAGGTGGCATACGTTGGATCACCTGAGGGTCATGGAGCTGTTAATTAAACCCTGGAACCCGGTGTATCTGCATCCGTTTCATTTTCTCTTTTCGGCACAGCTTAAACCCATCCATCGAAGCCAATGCCCTTTTATTCTTAAGCAAAGTCTTCTAATATGGAAGCAGGTGAAGGACTTGTACTATCTTACGGGAGTAGACGCATATACACCTATCTGGAGTAATAATAATCTGCAGGAACTTCTCACCTTGAATGGCACTATATGGCAGGGGCGGGGGGTGGTGTATATATCCCAGCTATATAAAGACCTGACACTTAGGACGTTTCAAGATCTTGCCGAGGAATACCACATCTCCAACACTCAATTTTTCCATTATCTCCAGCTTCGACATGCCCTGCAAGCGCAGTTCCAGACTGCTCAAATTGCTTTTCAGGAATTTCCCCTGCCCCCCTTGCTGCTTTCTCCCCCTTCACGTGGATTGATCACATGTTTCTATGCGCTGTTATTGAGGAAAAAGATGGGTGATCCATTTCAGGCGAAGAAAAGCACCTGGGAGGGAGACGTAGGGCCCATAATGGATGACCAGTGGGCAATAGCTCTGCAGACCCCAAATTGGTATACCACAAATACGTGAGGAGGGCAACTCAATTATAATATTTTACACCGAGCGTACTATACTACCACCAGACTACATAAATTTAAGCCAGAATTTCCGGATGTCTGTCCAAAATGTCTTTTGATGCCGGGCACCTTTTTCCACTTATTGTGGGCTTGCCCTAAAATCCAGGGTTTTTGGCAACAAATTCTCAGGTTCTTAAATGATAAAATGGGCTGTCCCGTACCTGATGACCCAAGACACTGCCTATTATACCTGGACCCTGAGGAGTATCCATCCTCAGTGACTCGTACTTGTCTCACTGAACTCCTGTTTATTGCCAGGAAAACTATTGCTCGGTACTGGCTGTCCTCCTATACCCCTTCGGTACAAGACTGGATAAGCGCTGTGAATACTACTCTCCCGTTTAAAAAGTATATTTACTTACATCGTGGGTGCCCTGACAAGTTTGCCAAGATCTGGCAGGACTGGATGGACTCCACACGTACAGCCTTGGCAATCCCCTGTGTGACTTAGAGGTGCCTAGTAGAGTTCCCTGTATAGGTTTGCTGGTAGCCATGGGTTCTGTCCTTGCCCCATCCACATCAGTGAAGCTGGTTCCTACCCTGGATTGTCCCCCGACAATCCCCCTAAACTTTTCTTTGATCTTATAACTATGTATGAGTTTCCCACTAAGATAATAAAGGAGGCGCGCACGCACTGTTTTGTTTAGTTTGCAACTTTATTTTGAGGTTGATTTGTTATATTAATCAAGTTTACTATCTACCTTGTCATAATCCTATGCTGCAAAATTGTGACTGGTTTACACTCCGTAGTGTTATTAGAGATACAGTCTGTAATTGCGGATAGTAATTGAGACGACTAAGCTTTGAACTCTATTCATTTTACATGACATTTCAGATCTATGTATGTGTTGTTATTCCTGTACAAATGATGTAACTTTTGCGTATATCTTCCGAATAAACTTGATTTTGTTTAAAAAATAATATATACTAAGCATTTAGCATGTCGTAGGGGATTGCGAGACGCTGGCCTATTATATTGGCATGCAGTGGGGGGAGAGCGTGGTGGCTAATATACTGGCATGGTGGGAAGAGCGGTGGCTATTTACTGGCATGGTGGGAGGAGCGGAGGCTATATATGGCAATGGTGGGTTGGGCGGGGCGGCTAATTATGATGCATGGTGCGGGGAGAGTGGGCGGACTTATATACTGGTGATGTGGGGAGAGACGGTGGCTATTTACTGGCATGGTGGGGGAGAGCTGCGGCTATATACTGGCATGGTGGGGAGAGCGGCGGACATATACTGGCATGCGTGGGGAGATGCGGTGGTATATTACTGGAATGGTGGGAGAGTGCTGGTTACTTATGGCATGGCGTGGAGGGATGGTGAGAGCGGTGGCTATATACTGCATGGAGGGGAAGGAGCTGGCGCAAATACTGGCATGGTGGGGAGAGCGGTGCGCTTTTCATACTGGCATGGTGGGGAGAAGTAGTGCTGGCTATATACTGCATGGGTGGGGAAGAAGAGCGTGGGCTATTACTGGCATGGTGGGTAGAGCGGCGGCTTACATACTGGCTTGGTGGGGAGAGCGGTGGATATATAATGGCGTGGTGGGGAGAGGCTTAGCCTGGCTATATGCTGGCACGTGGGGAGTAGGGTGGCTAGTACTGGCATGGTGGGGAGAGTGTGGCTATATACTGGCTATGGGTGGGGAGAGCGGCGGCTATATACTCGGCATAGTGGGGGTCGGTGCTGGCTACTTTACTGGCCATGGTGGGAAGTGTCGCAGCGGGCTGTATTTCAGACTGGAAAGGGTGGTCGGAGTGCTGGCATTGTATACTGGCATGGTGGGTACGTTGTGTGCACTTGGATTATAATGGCAGTGGGCCTGAAGAGCCGGTGGTATTATACCTGGCAATTGGTGGCGATGAGCAGCTGGCATCATTATTGGATAGTGGGGAAGATGGGTAGTGAGCGCTGGCTAATATACTCGCATGGTGGGGAGAGCCGGTGGCTTATTATTCACTAACAGATGGTGGGGAGAGGGGCGGCTATATACTGCATGGTGTGGGAACGAGCGGCAGCTATCTGGTATATGGCCTGGTGGGGGAAGAGCGGAGGCGTAATTATAACTGGCGATGGTGGGAGAGAGTTGATGGTATATTCTTGGCATGGTTGGGGAGAGTGTTGGCTATATACTGGACTAAACAATGGATGGGGAGAGCGTGGCTATATACTGGCCTCATGGTGGGCGTGAACGCGGCGGCTATATACTCGCATGGGAGGGTAGGGGGGGAGTACTGGGGCTATTTTTATACTGGTCATGGTGACGGAGAGTACTGGACTATATCTGGCAGGTGTGAGGAAGAGTACTGGCTAACCTATACTGCTGCATGAGTGAAGGACGAGCTGGGCTATTTTACTGAATTCGGTGGCGGTAAAGCTGGATATATACTGGCCATGGTGGGGAGAGCTAGTGGACTATATACTGGCATTAGTGGGGAGAGCGCTGGCCTATATACTGCAATGGTGGGGAGAAGCTGGCTTAATACTGGCAGATGGCGTGGGGAAGAAAGCTGGCTATATAATGGCATGGTGGGGATCAGAGTACCTGGTGGCTATTTACTGGCATGGGTGGGATGGAGAGCGGTTGGCTATATACTGGCTATGCGTGTGTGAGAGACGTCATGGTTATATACTGCAACATGGTTGGGCTGAGAGCTGGTGGCCTAATAGTACTGCATGGTGGGAGAGCGGTGGCTATATCTGGAATGGTGGGGTAATTAGGTACGGCGTGGCTTGAGTGTATACTGGATGTGTGGGGACGAGCGCTGTGGCGTAGATACTGGCATGGTGGGGAGAACGTGCTGGGTATATACTGCTCTGTTTGAGTGGGTAGAGCACGGACTATATTACGGGCATGGTGGGGAGATCACCTGTGTACACTGCTATTACCACAAATATGGTCAATTGTACTAGATGGACATTGTGCATGCAGCGGTGGGGACCTCTTAGAGCGGGCACATCAGCATTCCCTCGTAATTAATTGTTTGTGCAGGATCCCGAATGTCCCTCCCTGCTTCGTGTCTGACGTCGGCGGCACTCGTGCGGTTAACTAAGGTATTTTTCGTTCACTGTTTCGCGCAACGTCTGGTCTTCAAAAAGGTTCACCAATCAATGCCCTATTAGTTTTAATGTAACCTCCTACCGACCTCATGGGTAATGAAGTACATCATAGCGTCCGGTCAGAGGAACTATCTGAAGCAGGGTGAGACCGCAGCGCGGCTCACTTGCAGCTAATCACACGGCAGTTACAAGCGCAGGGATGGTCGCTCGCCCGCCCCGCCCTAGTTTTTTATACCCCTCTAGACGGTAGTTTGGCACCATTCTTCACTCATGCGTTAATGACAGGTGATGCTGATCGCTGACCATGGCAGCGGGAAGCCTTGGAAGGCCTCTTTTTGTGCCATTTTTTGAATTTCCCCACTCGGCCCCAGGCAGGGAAGTGGGGAAACCGCCATCTGGTACACCTAATGCATTGTCTATGCAATGCATTGGCTGTTTATGATTGCGCCCCCTAGTGGTGAGACCCCTAAGGGGGACTCAAAGTAAATGTAAAGAAAAAAAAGTTTTTAAATTATAAAAAAAAAGGTTTAAAAATTCAATCACCCCTTTCACTTTGCCAATTTTAAAAAAAATTAAAAAAAAAGTTCCCCATATTTGGTATCGCCGCATTCGATCTATAAAAATATAGCATAATTTATCCCGTACGCTGAACACCGGAGAAGAAAAAAAATTCCAAACGCCCAAATTTCGTTTTTTTTGGTCATTTCAAGTCCCCTAAAAATTGGAATAAAAAGTGATCAAAAAAGTCGCCTGCATTCCAAACTGCTAACAATAAAAAGTGCACTTCAGCCCGCAAAAAATGACGCCTCACTGATGTCCATAGGTGTCAGTTCAAAAAAGTTATTGGTCGCACCAAAATGGCGCCGCGGCAAAAATTTCAAAAATAGAAAATGCTTGGAATTTTTTTACGGTACCGAAACACAACGTAAACCCTACATGTTTGGTATTAGCGGATGCGAATCAACCTGTAGAATACAGAGAACACATCACTTATACCGAAGAATGAACTCCGTAAAAAAAAAAAACTCCCGCAAACATGGCGCAAGTACGTTTTTCTCACATTTTGACCCACCTTAGAATTTTTTTGCGGTTCCCCAGTATATTCTATGGTAATATGAATAACACCGTTAGAAAGTCCATCTTGTCCCGCAAAATAAAAGCCCTCATGTGTCTATGTAGGTGGGAAAATAAAAAAGTTATGGCTTTTAAGAAGGCGAGGAGGGAAAAAATTTAGAGCCATATTATTATGACTGTTCGTCAGGAAGGGGTTAATGTTGGTATGCTAAACTTTATAGAAGTGTACGTATAATCATACTATACTATATATAATATCACATATATGACATGACATGAACCACATGGTTAGTAATGTACAGTATATTATGAATTGTGTTATGTCTGGGCCTTACTGCTGGTGTCAGACATAAAAGGTCTAAAGATCTTTGTCCCTGTCCCCGAATTATACTTTTTATATAAATAAAATTATACCATAATACACTAAGTACGAAGTATAAAATCACTTAATAGTGGTCATATACTGTATATACCAAATAACACTGCTACACAAAACCAGAATCCAAAGGCCAACATTACTAATAATTCCACTAGAACCACATACCGCCACATCACGACCACATATCACCACCACATAGTGACTAAATAACACCAGCCACATAATGACCTCATATCACCACCACATAGTGACTGAATAATACAACTACATATCACCACAACATAGTGACTGAATAATACAACTACATATCACCACAACATAGTGACTAAATAACACCAGCCACATAATGACCTCATATCACCACCACATAGTGACTAAATAATACAACTACATATAATCACCACATCGTGACTAAATATTACTTTCATACCATGACCACATATCACCTCCACATAGTGACTAAATAATACAACTACATGTCACTACAACATAGTGACTGAATAATACAACTACATATCACCACAACATAGTGACTAAATAACACCAGCCACATAATGACCTCATATCACCACCACATAATGACGGAATAATACAACTACATATAATCACCACATCGTGATTAAATATTACTTTCACACCATAACTAAATATCCCCACCACATAATGACTGAATAATACAACTACATATCACCACAACATAGTGACTGAATAATACAACTACATATCACCACAACATAGTGACTGAATAATACAACCACATATCATCGCCACATAGTGACTGAATAATACAACTACATATAATCACCACATCGTGACTAAATAATCCACAGCATGACCACATATCACCACCACGTAGTGACTGAATAATACCACTACGCCATGATCACATATGACCACCATATAGTGACTGAATAATACCCCCACATATCATCACCACACAGTGACTGAATAATACAACCACATATTACCTCCACATAGTGGCTGAATAATACCACCACACCATGGCCTCATATCATCACCATATAGTGGCTGAATAATACCGCAACATCATGACCTCATATCCACACTATATAGTGACTTAATAATACCACCACATATCACCACATAGTGACTGAATAATACCACCACATATTATCACCGTTAAACACTAAATTTGGTGTCATGACTTTCACACTCTATCATACTGGTCACTGGAAGTTCAGCATGGCGCCTCATGGCAGAGAACTCTATGAGGATCTGAAAAAAAAGAATTGCTGTGCTACATAAAGATAGGAAGCTTGCCAACACCCTGAAACTGAGCTGCGGCGCGGTGGCCAAGACCATAAAGTGGTTTAACAAGACAGGCTCCACTCAGAACAGGCCTCACCATGGTCGAAGTTGAGAGAACGTGCTCTGTGTCCTTTCCTGATATTGTCTTATCAAAATAAATGTATGAGTGCTGCCAGCATTGATGCAGAGGGTAAAGGGTTGGAAGGTTAGCCTGTCAGTGCTCAGACCATATGCCACACACTGCATCAAATTGGTCTGCATGGCTGTCATCCCAGAAGGAAGACTCTTCTACATATGATTCACAAGAAAGCCTGCAAACAATTTGCTGGAGACAAGCAGACTAAGGAGATGAATGAAAGGAACCATGTCCTATGCTCTTTTGAGACCAAGAGAAACTTAGCTGGTTCTGATGGAGTCAGGCATATGTGACGGCAACCAGGTGATGAGTTCAAAGACAAGTGTGTCTGCCTACAGTCAAGCATGGTGGTGGGAGTGTCATGGTTTGGGGCTGCATAAGTGCTGCTGGCTGTGGGAGGTTCATAGAGGAAACCATGAATGCCAACATGTACTATGACATCCTGAAGAAGAGCAAGACCCTCTTCCTCCTGGGCCACAGGGCAATATCAAACATAACGACCCCAAACACCTCCAAGATGAAAACTGCCTTGCTAAAGAGAATGAGGGTAAAGGTGCTGGACTGGCCAAGCGTCTCCAGACCTAAACCCTATGGATCATCTGTTGGGCCTTCTCAAACGGAAGGTGGTGGAGCGCAAGGTCTCTATCATCCACCAGCTCCGTGATGTCATCATGAGGGGGGAAGGATTCCAGTCTGCAACTGTGAATCTAGTGCCCCAGCCAAAAGAGTTAAGGCAGTGCTGAAAAATAATGGTGGCCACACAAAATATTGAAATTTTGCGCATAATTTGTCCATTGTCACTTAGGGGTGTACTCACATTTGTTGTCACTCAAGGGTGTACTAACTTTTGTTGTCAGTGATTGACTGACTTTTGTGAGATACTGTAGTTGCTGAATAATACATCATACCATTAGTGAATATAAACCATTAGACTATAACCAACATTACTGCCTATACCTACAAGAGCTCTATATGGCTCTAGAGGGCATGTATACCTACAAGGGCATATATACCTACAGGTATATGATATTGAATGCCTCACCCTTGTAATGTGTAGAACTGACCTCCTAGAAGCTGATGAGATTAGCTGGACGGGACCAGTTTTTTTTTTGGATACTTGTGTGAATTGGTACTTATCCAATGTGCATTTTTTATCATTCAGTTGCCCTCCTAGTGGATGGGTGTGTGAGCTACTGCTTATTAGTTATCTACACCGGTTATATCTCTTCCATGAAGCATTGGGGCTTATATTGCCCCTACTTGGTTCGGTCTATTTTCCAGCCATTGTGCTATAAGTATGGCCTGGTGTTTGTCTTTTAGTAAATAATGTCCCTTTTTTATGTGATCTTTTTGAAAACCTTCAAATATTTTACACCATTATGGGCCCCTGGGCAGAGCTGTGCACTGGGTCCCCCATCCAACAAAATCACTCACAGGTATAATTATACACATTATAACCTACAGCACCACCATATAGAGACCACATAGAGGTCAGACACCAGCTCAGGTAAAACCTACAACACCGCCATATAGAGACATCACATAGTGGTCAGACACCAGCTCAGGTATAACCTTCAACACCGCTATATAGAGACCACATAAGTGGTCAGACACCAGCACAGGGATAACCAACAACACCACCAGAGAGAGACCACATAGAGGTCAGACACCAGCTCAGTTACAACCTACAACACCGCCATATAGAGAGCACATAGAGGTCAGACACCAGCTCAGGTATAACCTACAACACCGTCATATAGAGACCACATAGAGGTCAGACACCAGCTCAGGTATAACCTACAACACCGCCATTTAGAGACCACAGAGCGGTCAGACACACACTCAGGTATAACCTACAACACACCCATGTAGAGACCACATAGAGGTCAGACACCAGCTCAGGTACAACCTACAACACCGCCATATAGAGACCACATAGAGGTCTGATACCAGCTCAGGATTAACATACAACACCTCCATATAGAGACCACATAGAGGTCAGACACCAGCTCAGGTATTACCTACAACACCGCCATATAGAGACCACATAGAGGTCAGGCACCAGCTCAGATAAAACCTACAACACAACCATGTAGAGACCATATAGAGGTCAGAAACCAGCTCAGGCATAACCTACAATACTGCCATATAGAGACCACATAGAGGTCAGACACCAGCTCAGGTATTACCTACAACACCGCAATATAGTGACATAAGAGCGGTCAGGTATAACCTACAACACCACAATACATAGACCACATAGAGGTCAGACACCAGTTCAGGTATAACGTACAACACCGCCATATAGAGACCACATAGAGGTAAGAAACCAGCTCAGGTATAACCTACAACGCTGCCATATAGAGACCACATAGAAGTCAGACACCAGCCCAGGTATAACCTACAATACTGCCATATAGAGACCACATAGAGGTCAGACACCAACTCAGGTATAACCTACAACAATGCCATACAGAGGCCACATAGAGGTCTGACACCAGATCAGGTATAACCTTCAACACCGCCATATAGAGACCACATAGAAGTCAGACACCAGATCAGTTATAACATACAACACCGCCATATAGAGACCACATAGAGGTCAGACACCATCTCAGGTATAACCTAAAACACCGCCATATAGAGGCCACATAGTGGTCAGACACCAGCTCAGGTATAACCTACAACACTACCATATGGAGATCACAAAGAGTTCAGACGCCAGCTCAGGTATAACCTACAACACTGCCATGTAGAGACCACATAGAGGTCAGACACCAGCTCAGGTACAACCTACAACACCGCCATATAGAGACCACATAGAGGTCTGACACCAGCTCAGGATTAATCTGCAACACCGCCATATAGAGACCACATAGAGGTCAGACACCAGCTCAGGTATAACCTACAACACCGCCATATAGAGACCACATAGAGGTCAGGCACCAGCTCAGATAAAACCTACAACACCACCATATAGAGACCATATAGTGTTCAGACACCAGCTCAGGTATAACCTACAACACCGCCATATAGAGAACACATAGAGTTCAGAAACCAGCTCAGGTATAACCTACAATACTGCCATATAGAGACCACATAGAGGTCAGACACCAGCTGAGGTATAACCTACAACACCGCCATATAGAGACCACAGAGCGGTCAGGTATAACCTACAACACCACACTACATAGACCACATAGAGGTCAGACACCAGATCAGTTATAACATACAACACCGCCATATAGAGACCACATAGAGGTAAGACACCAGCTCAGGTATAACCTACAACACTGCCATATAGAGACCACAGAGGGGTAAGACACCAGCTCAGGTGTAACCTACAACACTGCCATATAGAGATCACATAGAGGCCAGACACCAGCTCAGGTATAACCTACACCACCGCCATATAGAGACCACAGAGTGGTCAGACACCAGCTACAACACCGCCATGTAGAGACCACATAGAGGTCAGACACCAGCTCAGGTATAACCTACAACACCGCCATATAGAGACCACATAGTGGACAGACACTAGCTCAGATATAACTACAACACACGCCATTTAGAGAACACAGAGCGGTCAGACACCCTCTCAGGTATAACCTACAACACCGCCATATAGAGGCCACATAGAGGTCAGACACCAGCTCAGGTATAACCTACAACACCGCCATATAGAGAACACATAGAGGTCAGACACCAGCTCATTTATAACCCACAACTCCGCCGTATAGAGACCATATAGAGGTCAGACACCAGCTCATTTATAACCCACAACACCGCCATATAGAGACCACATAGAGGTCAGATACCAGCTCAGGTATAACCTACAACACCACCATATAGAGACCACATAGAGGTCAGACACCAGCTCAGGTATAACCTACAACACCGCCATATAGAGACCACATAGTGGACAGACACTAGCTCAGATATAACCTACAACACCGCCATTTAGAGAACACAGAGCGGTCAGACACACACTCAGGTATAACCTACAACACCGCCATATAGAAGCCACATAGAGGTCAGACACCAGCTCAGGTATAACCTACAACACCGCCATATAGAGACCACATAGAGGTCAGACACCAGCTCATTTATAACCCACAACTCCGCCGTATAGAGACCATATAGCGGTCAGACACCATCTCATTTATAACCCACAACACCGCCATATAGAGACCACATAGAGGTCAGAGACCAGCTCAGGTATAACCTACAACACCACCATATAGAGACCACATAGAGGTCAGACACCAGCTCAGGTTATAACCTACAACACCGCCATATAGAGCCACATAGTGGACAGACACTAGCTCAGATATAACCTACAACACCGCCATTTAGAGAACACAGAGCGGTCAACACACACTCACGTATAACCCTACAACACCGCCATATAGATGCCACATAGAGGTCAGACACCAGCTCAGGTATAACCTACAACACCGCCATATAGAGACCACATAGAGGTCAGACAACCAGCTCATTTAAAACCCACAATCCCGCCGTATAGAGACCATATAGAGGTCAGACACAAGCTCATTGATAACCCACAACACCGCCATATAGAGACCACATAAAGGTCAGATACCAGCTCAGCTATAACCTACAACACCGCCATATAGAGACCACATAGTGGTCAGACACCAGCTCAGGTATAACCTACAACACCACCATTTGAGAGACCACATAGTGGTCAGACACCAGCTCAGGTATAACCTACAACACCACCCTATAGAGACCACATAGAGGTCAGACACCAGCTCAGGTATAACCTTCAACACTGCCATATAGAGATCACAAAGAGGTCAGACACTAGCTCAGGTTTAACCTACAACACTACCATATAGAGACCACATAGAGGTCAGACACCAGCTCAGGTATAACCTACAACAATGCCATACAGAGGCCACATAGAGGTCTGACACCAGATCAGGTATAACCTTCAACACCGCCATATAGAGACCACATAGAGGTCAGACACCAGATCAGTTATAACCTACAATACTGCCATATAGAGACCACAGAGGAAAGACACCAACTCAGGTATAACCTACAACACCGACATATAGAGATCACATTGTGGACAGACACCAGCTCAGATATAACCTACAACACTGCCACATAGAGACCACATAGAGGTCAGACACCAGCTCAGGTTTAACCTACAACACCGCCATTTAGAGACCACAGAGCGGTCAGACACACACTCAAATATAACCTACAACACCGCCATATAGAGACCACATAGAGGTGAGACGCCAGCTTAGGTATAACCTACAACACTGCCATTTAGAGACCACAGAGCGGTCAGACACACACTCAGGTATAACCTACAACACCACCATATAGAGACCACATAGAGGTCAGACACCAGCTCAGGTACAACCTACAACACCGCCATATAGAGACCACATAGAGGTCAGACACCAGCTCATGTATATAACCCACAACACTGCCATATAGAGACCACATAGGGATCAGACACCAGCTCAGGTATAACCTACAACACCACTATATGGAGACCACATAGAGGTCAGACACCAGCTCAGGTATAACCTATAACACCGCCATATATAGACCACATAGAGGTCAGAAATCAGCTCAGGTATAACCTACAACACCGCCATATAGAGGCCACATAGTGGTCAGGCACCAGCTCAGGTATAACCTACAATAAACGCCATATAGAGGCCACATAGTGGTCAGACACTACATCAGGTATAACCTACAACACTGCCATATAGAGACCACATAGAGGTCAGACACCAGCTCAGGTGTAACCCACAATACCGCCATATAGAGACCACATAGAGGTCAGACACCAACTCAAGTATAACCTACAACACCACCATAGAGAGGGCCACATTGTAGTCGACACCAGCTCAGGTATAACCTATAACACCGCATATATAGACCACATAGAGGTCAGAAAATCAAGCTCAGGTATAACACTTACAACACCGCCATATAGAGGCCACATAGTGGTCAGGCACCAGCTCAGGTATAACCTACAATAAACGCCATATAGAGGCCACATAGTGGTCAGACACATCAGGTATAACCTACAACACTGCCATATAGAGACCACATAGAGGTCAGACACCAGCTCAGGTATAACCTACAACACCACCCAGGGCCAGGACAAGGCATTTTGGTGCCTTAGGCAAGTACAGCAAATGGCGCCCCCCCTCCCCCTCACTCCCCCAAAAATGCCTCCCTTCCCACACACTAATTCCTCTCACCCCTGCACCAGGTCCTGTCACTAATTTTCTGCACATTCCACATAGCTCCGGTCCATCTCCTCAGCAGTCACTGCACAATGAAAATCAGCCCTGACCAATTTGCTTTTTCAAAACCCCTCACCTCCGTATGACGAATGATTGTTACTAAAACACTCCTACAAAACAAAGACCCAAAACTAATTTAATCTTAAGGGTCAAATAATCCTAAACAGACCCTGACCAACGCAACCCCCAACATGTGACTATCAGCTGTACACAGGATCTACAGACATTTTACCACTGCCATACAGTGACCATATAGTGGTAGATACTAGTTGTATGTAGACGCTCTGCAGAAATATAAGTGATTACACTGCAGTTACATTTAGTGACTCACAGGAGAGTCTTTTTGATCAGAGTCGTTCACCTTCCCTTTTCTCTCCATCCGGTTCACACTTCTTGTGTTTCTCCCGGCCATTACTCGTCCCTGAGATTTGGACACAAATATTTAAATCCTCACAAATTTTCCCGTAAATCCTTAATTTTAGGTATATACGTACCCTCAGTTAGACAGGTATATAGATATGCACCTTTCAGTAAGGCAGGTATATGTATATTTTCCCCTTAGAAAGGTATGTATATATATATAGTTGCACTCAGGCAGGTATATAAATATATGGTCACTCTCAGGCAGGTATATAGATATAGTGTCACTCTCAGGCAGGTATATAGACATAGGGTCACTCTCAGGCAGGTATATAGATATAAGGGCACTCAGGCAGGTATATAGATATAGGGTCACTCTCAGGCAGGTATATATATATATATAGGGGCACTCAGTCAGGTATATAGGGGCACTCAGGCAGGTTATATAGCTATAGGGGCTCAGGCAGGTATACAGGGGCACACAGGCAGGTATATAGCTATAGGGGCTCAGGCAGGTATATAGCTAGGGGCCACAGGCAGGCATATGGGGGCTCAGGCAGGCATAGAGGGGCTCAAGCAGGGATATAGGTTCTCAGGCAGGCGTAGAGGGCCACAGGCAGGTGTATGGGGGCCACAGGCAGGCGTATGGGGGCTCAGGCAGGTGTATGGGGCCACAGGCAGGCGTATGGGGCCACAGGCAGGCGTATGGGGCCACAGGCAGGCGTATGGGGGCCACAGGCAGGCGTGTGGGGGCCACAGGCAGGCGTATGGGGCCACAGGCAGGTGTATGGGGCCACAGTCAGGTGTATGGGGCCACAGGCAGGCATATGGGGACTCAGGCAGGCGTATGGGGGCCAAAGGCAGGCATATGGGGCCACAGGCAGGCGTTTGGGGGCCACAGGCAGGCGTATGGGACCACAGGCAGGCGTATAGGGGCCACAGGCCGGCAAAAATAACAAAATTTATACTCACCTTACCTGCTTCTCGGCCGCACGCTCCTCTTCTTTACCGGCCGCACGCTCCTCCGGCAGTTCCTTACCTACAACACCACCATAGAGAGACCACATAGAGGTCAGACACCAGCTCAGGTATAACCTACAACACCACCATACAGAGACCACACAGAGGTCAGACACCAACTCAGGTATAACCTACAGCACCCTGTGTATATACCCCTATTGGGTATAGCCCCATGTATATAGCCCCTGTTGGTTATTGGCACCATGTATATAGCCCCCTTTATGTTATAATCTTCTGTAGGTTGTAGCACCCATGTATATAGTCCCCTGTAGGTTATATGGCCCCTTGTGTATAGGCAACTGTATATAGCTGCCTGTAGGTTATATTACCCCCTGTATGTTATAGCACCCATGTACAGTATATAGCCCCCATAGATTATAGCCTCCTGTAGGTTATAGCCCCATGTATATAGCTACCTGTAGGTTATAGCCCCCAGGTATATAGTCCCACGTAGGTTATACAGCCCCCTGTGTATAGGCCCCTGTATATAGCTTCCTGTAGGTTATATGCCCCCCTGTAGGTTGTAGCACCCAAGTACAGTAAATAGCCCCCTATAGGTTATAGCCCCCATGCATATAGTCCCCTGTAGGTTATATGGAGCCTTGTGTATAGGCATCTGTATATAGCTGCCTGTAGTTTATATTTCCACCTGTATGTTATAGAACCCATGTACAGTATATAGCCCGCATAGATTATAGCCTCCTGTAGGTTATAACCCTCATGTATATAGCCCCCTATTCGTTATAGCCCCCCATTTATATAGCCTCCTGTAGGTTATAGCCCCATGTATATAGCCCCAGTAAGTTATAGCCCCCTGTAGGTTATAGCCCCCTGTAGGTTATAGCCCCCTGTAGGTTATATGGCCCCTGTGTATAGCCCCCATGTATATAGCCCCCTGTAGGTTATAGCCCCCATGTATATTGCCCCTGTAGGTTATCACCCCCTGTAGGTTATATGTCCCCCTGTGTATAGCCCCCATGTATATAGGCACCTGTAGGTTATAGTCCCCATGTATATAGCCTGCTGTAGGTTATACGTCCCCCTGTAGGTTGTAGCACCCATGTACAGAAGAAAGCCGCCTATAGGTTATAGCCCCCATATATATAGCTCCATGTAGGTTATAGCTCCCTGTTGATTATAGCCCCCCATGTATATAGCACCCTATAGGTTATAGCCCCATGGATACAGCCCTCTTTAAGTTTTAGCCCCAATGTATGTAGTTCCCTGTAGGTTATAGCCCCCAGTAGGTTATAACATCCTGTAGGTTACAGCACCCATGTATATAGCCCCCTGTAGGTTATAGGCCCCATGTATGTATCCCCCTGTAGGATATAATCCATGTAGGTTAAAGCACCCATGTATATAGCCCCCTGTAGGATTTAGCCCCATGTAGGTTATAACCCCCTGTAGGTTACATGGACCCCTGGTGGTTACAACACCCATGTAAAGAGCCCCCTGGAGGTTATAGTCCCATGTATAAAGCCCCCTGTAGGTTATAACCCATGTAGGTTATAGCACCCATATATATATATATATCCCCTTGTAGGTTATGGGCCCCATGTACAGTATATAGCCACCTTTAGGTTATAGCTCCCTATAGGTTGTAGTCCCCATTTATATAGCCCCCTGCAGGTTACAGCCCCCTGTAGGTTATAGTCTACTGTAGGTTATAGCACCCATTAATATAGCCCCCTGTAGGTTATTTTCCCCCATATGTATAAGCAACTGTATATAACTCCTTGTAGGTTATATGGCCCCCTGTATGTTATAGCACAGTATATACAGTACATAGACCCCATAGGTTATAGCCCCCTGTAGGTAATAGCCCCAATATATACAGCCCCCTGTATATAGGCCCCAGTAGGTTATGTCCCCTGTAGGTTATAGCCCCCATGTATATATCTCTGTAGGTTATAGCCCCATGTATATAGCCCCCTATAGGTTATAGCCTCCATGTTTATAGCTCCCTGTAGGTTATAGCACCCATGTATATAGCCCCTGTAGGTTATAACCCCATGTATATAGCCCCCTGTAGGTTATAGCCACCATGTATATAGCCCCCTGTAGATTATAACCTCATGTATGTAGCCCCCTATAGATTATAAGCCCATGTATATAGCTCGCTGTAGGTTATAGGCCTCATGTATATAGCCCCCATGTATATAGCCCACTGTAGGCTATAGCCCCCATGTATATAGCCCCCTGTAGGTTATAGCCCCCATGTATATAGCCCTTTGTAGGTTATAGGCCCCATGTATATAGCCCCTTGTAGGTTATAGCCCCATGTATATAGCCCCCTGTAGGTTATAGCCCCCATATATATAGCCCCCTGTAGGTTATAACCCCCATGTATATAGCCCGCTATAGGGAATAGTCCCCATGTATATAGCCCTCTTTAGGTTATAGAACCTTGTATATAGCTCCCTGTAGGTTATAGACCCATTTATATAGCCCCCTGTAGGTTTTAACACCCATGTAAAAAGCCCCCTATAGGTTATAGCTCCTGTGTATATAGCCCTGAATTATATAGAGCTAAATTTTTGTCTTATCTGACCACAGCACCTTCTCCCAATCATACAAAGAATCATCAAGGTGTTCATTAACAAACTACAGATGGGCCTGCACATGCGCCTTCTTGAGGAGGGAGACCTTTCGGGCACTGCAGGATTTTAAACCATTTAAACTATGTGCCACAATTCATGCCGTGGTCCCTGTCTGGGACCGTCGGTGTGTCCGTGCCTGCCACGTCTCTTCTGTGGCTCTTTGGTTGGGAGTCAGAGCGGCCTGTGTTCCCGCTGCTAGTATTGTTACCCGTCCTCACTCCAGCTTCCTGGTGTCTTGTGCACATACTGGCACCCCACAGGGGGCGGACACAGCACTGCTCTGTTATTTAAAGAGTCAGTGTCCCAATTACCTGGCCAGTGACCTTTAACATTTTGGGACATAAGGAACTTCAGTTCATTTTGTTGTTCATCTGAGCTCCTGACCTGCTCCTTGCTTCTGCTGTTCCAGAGTTAATCCCTGAGTTGCCTGTAGTCAGTTTGCTTAGTCCATCAGAGCTCCTGACCTCCTGTCGTTATCTGCTGATCTTCCCATTGTTCCTACCATTGCAGCTGTCCAGTGTTACCTGCTGTTGTATCAGTCCGCCACTACCTGCTGTTATCTGTACCTGTCTGCTACCCTCCTGGGACCTGTAGACTTCCTATGGCTATATACCTGCTACAATCGCTCCCAGTGTCCCTGTCCTACACCTCAGCTGTCACCGCGGGTAGCCATGTCAGGGGCAGCGAGCTGGGGGTTCCCCGCAGTGAAGTCCGTCCCGGCCTTGCGGCGGGCTCTGATGAAGACCAGGGGCCCCTTAGATTCCGCTCCCTGGCATAGTCTCCATCTCTACCATCTTCACCCGTGGTGATCACAGTGGATCTACACCAGTTAACCAACGATCAACGTGCCAGTGCATGCGGTCTCCGCCAGATCGTTACATGGCGTAATGTGTTACCAATGCTTTTCTTGGTGACTGTGGTCCCAGCTGCCTTGAGATCATTAACAAGTTCTCCCCATGTAGTTTTAGGCTGATCTCTCACCTTCCTCATGATCAAGGATACCCCACGAGGTGAGATTTTGCATGGTGCCCCAGATCGATGTTGATTGACAGTCATTTTGTATTTCTTCCATTTTCTTACTATTGCACCAACAGTTGTCTCCTTCTCACCCAGCGTCTTACTTATGGTTTTGTAGCCCATTCCAGCTTTGTGCAGGTCTATGATCTTGTCCCTGACATCTTTAGAATGCTCTTTGGTCTTGCCCATGTTGTAGAGGTTAGAGTCTGACTGGTTAATTAAGTCTGTGGACAGGAGTCTTTTATAAAGGGGACTATTTAAGAAGGCTGTCTTGAATGCAAGTAACAAGTTGATTAGGAGCCAGAACTCTTAATTATTGGTAGGGGATCAAATACTTATTTCTCTCAGCAAAATGCAAATACATTTATATCTTTTATACAATGTGATGTTCTGCATATTATTTTGGATATTCTATTTCTCATTGTACCTACCCTTAAAATTAGAGACTGTTCATGTCTTTGTCAGTGGGCAAAGCTTCAAAATCAGAAAGGGATCAAATAATTACTTCCTTCACTGTGTATATATAACATGTAATTTAAGACATTTGGGGTCGAAAAGTGTGTATATATATATATATATATATATATATATATATATATATATATATATATATATATACATATACACACACTCACCGGCCACTTTATTAGGTACACCTGTCCAACTGCTCGTTAACACTTAATTTCTAATCAGCCAATCACATGGCGGCAACTCAGTGCATTTAGGCATGTAGACATGGTCAAGACAATCTCCTGCAGTTCAAACCGAGCATCAGTATGGGGAAGAAAGGTGATTTGAGTGCCTTTGAACGTGGCATGGTTGTTGGTGCCAGAAGGGCTGGTCTGAGTATTTCAGAAACTGCTGATCTCCTGGGATTTTCACGCACAACCATCTCTAGGGTTTACAGAGAATGGTCCGAAAAAGAAAAAAACATCCAGTGAGCGGCAATCCTGTGGGCGGAAATGCCTTGTTGATGCCAGAGGTCAAAGGAGAATGGGCAGACTGGTTCGAGCTGATAGAAAGGCAACAGTGACTCAAATAGCCACCCGTTACAACCAAGGTAGGCAGAAGAGCATCTCTGAACGCACAGTACGGCGAACTTTGAGGCAGATGGGATACAGCAGCAGAAGACCACACCTCCTTTCCGCTAAGGATCCACTCCTTTCAGCAAAGAACAGGAAACAGAGCCTCCAATTTGCCCAAGATCATCGAAATTGGACAGTATAAGATTGGAAAAACGTTGCCTGGTCTGATGAGTCTCGATTTCTGCTGCGACATTCGGATGGTAGGGTCAGAATTTGGCGTCAACAACATGAAAGCATGGATCCATCCTGCCTTGTATCAACGGTTCAGGCTGGTGGTGGTGGTGTGTGGGAATATTTTCTTGGCACTCTTTGGGCCCCTTGGTACCAATTGAGCATCGTTGCAACACCTTGTTGAATCTATGCCACGAAGAATTGAGGCAGTTCTGAAGGCAAAAGGGGGTCCAACCCGTTACTAGCATGGTGTACCTAATAAAGTGGCCGGTGAGTGTATATATATATAATGTTTTTTCACATCCAAAAAAACATTTTTGAACAAGATTAGCATAGGTGCACACTGGTGTGGCAGTAAGGGTAGCATGCAAACACAATCCATTATCAGCAGCACACTACTAACACTAAAAAACTAACCAATAGGCACATAGGAATTTTTTTAAAAGCATTCCTGCTACTTAGGGTACATGAAAAAATGTTGAAGTCCTTAGTTCACATTTTTGTTCAAAACAGCTGAAGCCCCCCGCCTCAATACAAGTGGGAACCTACACTAACGTTACCTCTCTTAGTGCCTATTCAGACCTCCACATCTCAGGGAGAGAAGGTTCCGGCTACAGGTGGGTGGAATGCAAAAACACCAAAGAGGTTTTTTGATAAAAAACTAAGAGCCTCAACATTTTTTCCTGTATTCTAAGTAGCAGAAATGCTTTTCCAAAAATTCCTATGTGCAAATTCATAGTTTTTTTTAGTGTTAGTAGTGTACTGCAGATATTGGATAGTGTTACATATAAATACACATACACACACTTACGATATTTGGTATTTCATATTACATTCAGTCTATCATTACTAGTACCATTGTTATCTAGCTTTTTTCACCATTCATCATACTATATACAGGCAGTCCCCGGGTTACGAACGGGATAGTGACTGTAGGTTTGTTCTTGAGTTGAATTTGTATTTAAATTAGAACAGGTATATTTATTCAATGCAACTGCAGCATAAAAGGTTTTTTTTTCGTTTTGAATAGTGCAGGGAAGGGTTTTTACAGTTGTTTTGCTGTCTGTGCCCCTGTTTAGAAGATTTCACCTCATTTTCACCTTATGTGCTGCTGGAACTTGTCGTTTCACAGCTACTATCTGCTGTGGAACATGAAACTACAAGTGAAAGCTTATCCCAAAAGTCTCCGTTTGTAACTAGGGAACAGATGTAAAGTCTGAATAGTGTAAGTCGGGGACTCCCTGTATCTATTTTTTTTTTCATATTTTGTTGCTATTGGTTGCGATATACATATTTAATGATTGTTTTTTTCTGTATTATTGTGTATTTCATGCAGTCAAATAACTAGAGGAATTGCCTATCCCAGTGCTGGCCTTAACAGCATGGAGAAAACAGATCAGACGGAAGTAAGAGAAACTCCTTTATTGGTATAAAAGACAATACAAAAGTAAAAGGTTAGGCAGAAAGTACTAAAGGTAACGTCTTATATAATGTAGAAGATTCTACAAGCGATCAAATACCCTAGGGAGACTAAATGCACAAGTGTAAAAAAAAATAAAAAAATATTAAAAAGTTTTGCCATTTTACAAATAAAAGAATAATAAAAAAGTTACACATAATTGGTTTTGCCACATCCTTAAAAGTCGTATCTTAAAATATAACATTCCTGACCCCTGTATGATGAAAACAATTGCAAACTGCAAAATTGCTGATTTTCATCCTATTACATGCCTAAAAAAATTAAAAAATAATCAAAAAGTTGTATCCCAGAATGGTACCAATAGAAACTGTACTTCAGCCTACAAAAAATGAGCACTTACTTTGGTCCATATGTGGGGAAAAAAAAGTTATTGGTCTAAAAAATAGTGTTACAGTGCAAATTTAGGAAATAGAGAATGTTTTTATGTTATTGACTTGTGTGAATTCTCTCATGTCTAACAAGGGCTGATTTACGTTTAAAGCTTTTCCCACATTCTGAACATGAATATGGCCGCTCTCCTTTGTGAATTATCTCATGGCTAACAATTTCTGATTTACTTTTAAAGCCTTTCCCACATTCTGAACAGACATATGGCCGCTCTCCTGTGTGAATTCCCTCATGTCTAGCAAGTTCTGATTTACTTCTAAAGCTTTCCCCACATTCTGCACAACACCATGGCCTCTCAGCTGTGTGAATTTTCTTGTGTCTAATAAGTTTTGATGTATTTATAAAGCTTTTCCCACATTCTGAACATGAATACAGCTTCTCTCTTGTGTGAATTCTCTCATGTCTGGCAAGTTCTGATTTCCGTGTAAAGCTTTTCCCACATTCGGAACATGAATACAGCATCTCTCCTGTGTGAATTCTCTCATGTCTAGCAAGTTCTGATTTCCGTATAAAGCTTTTCCCACATTCTGAACATGAATACGGCTTCTGTCCTGTATGAATTATCTCATGTCTAGCAAGTTCTGATTTAATATTAAAGTTTTTCCCACATTCTGCACAACACCATGGCTTCTCTCCTGTGTGAATTCTCTTATGTCTAACAAGATTTGCATTATTTGTAAAACTTTTACCACATTCTGAACATGAATATGGCTTCTCTCCTGTGTGAATTCTCTCATGCATATCACGGTTTGATTTCATGATAAAGCTTTTCTCACACTCTTTACAGTAATATGGCTTCTCACCTGTATGAATTAATCTATGTTGATTAACATATGATTTACGTGTAAAGTTTTTCCCACATTCTGAACAAGAATATGGCTTCTCTCCTGTGTGACCTCTCATATGTCTAACAAGAAAGGATTTTTTCATAAAGCTTTTCCCACATTCTGAGCATGAATATGGCTTCTCCCTTTTGTGATTTTCTTCATGTCTAACTAGTTTTGATTTACTTTTAAAGTATTTTCCACATTCTCCACACGAATAAATTCTTGTGTGTGTAGAAAAATCTGAGCTTTTTGTAAACGGCTTAAAACACTGGATATTTTTACTCTCTTTCTGGCCTTTACTTTGGGTAACAATGTGTGACTGGTCAACAGAAGGTTCGTCATGATTAGAAGTATTATAAAATAGAGCTGTTCTCTGAGGTCCTGGATGTACATTGATAGTAATTAGGTTTTCTCCTGAAGAGTGCTGCTTGATCTCTCCATCTTCTACTTTATCATCTAGCGGTAACATAAAGTCTTCGCCAGAATTGGTTGTGGAATTTTCTGTAAAGATTAACAACAGATTTCATGAGTTTTTGTTGTAGACAAGTTTATCACATTCCTATAAATGTGAATATAAACAGATATCCCATATAATTAACTCCTTAACAACCGCCCACAGTCTTTTGACGTCGGGCATTTCAGGTCGTTCGTCTACAGCGACGTCTTTTGGCGTCGCTGCGGACATTAGATTTTGCGGCTCCAGGCGCCACAGCTGCGCTGAGAACGGGGCTGTACTACACAGGCCCGATCCCCGCACAGGTCCTGTGAGCCCCAGGGAGAGGGGGAACCCCCGCGCCCTGGTGCTTTAACACTTTGATTGTGGCGGTTCATCACCCCAGCACAATCAAAGGGTTTCCCTGCTCTGTCGGGTGATCGGAACACCCGGTGACCCGAAAGATCCCGGGGAATGGCTGAACAGTCAGCTCTGGGGACCTAGAGTAGCCCCAGGACTGTCTGTGTACTAAGCCAGTGACCAGGGCAGACTGTGAGCTGTCCTGAACGCGGGCTGTGTCTAACTGACACAAATTATAATGTATTAGCATGTATGAATATGCTAATACATTACTAAGTGTAAAAAAAAAAAAAAAAAAAAAAAAATGTAAAACAGTTTTCCCTTAATGGGATAAAAAAAAAAGTAAAAAACAGTGAAGAGTGTAAATAAAAAATAAAAAAATAAAATAAAAATAGATATTTAATAAAAAATAATTGTGCATACATTAAACACAAAAAAACCGCCTACATATATTAGGTATTCACACAACCGTAAACCTGTAGAATTAATCTAAGAAGTTATTAAGTGTGAAATGTGAATGGTGTAAAAAAAAAAAAAAAAATTTAAAAATAAAACCCCAAAAAAATAAAAAAATTTTTTTAAAAAAAAAATTCCGCAATTATTTATAAGTGAACTTAAACTATTCCCCCACAAAGTACAACTTGTCCTGAATAAAACGAGGCCTCATACAACTGCGTCACTGAAAAAATAAAAAAGTTACAACTGCTGAAACGCAAGGAGGCAAAAACAAAAAAAAAAAAGTTCTGGTCATTGACTACTTTTTGGGCCTGGGGCTTAAGGGGTTAATAAACCAGACCTACCTGGTTAATGTATCCAGGTTGCTATAAGTGTTCCCACCGACACTGTATCTGTTGCTCAATTTTGAGAGTGTCTCCCCAGTTTATAGCTTTTGTTACAAATACAGTTTATATAAGTTTTGATGTTATAACTGCTAACACAACTTTTGTTGTGTATTTAATATCCTGTAACGAGTGCAGGAAACAGTATGTGGGTAGCACTTCATGTGCACTTAAAGTAAGGATTTGCAAACATCTTTCTGATGTTAAGTCAATGGATTTTTCGCATTTCAGCGGTGTCGGCACATTGTATCACTTTTCACAATCACAGTACAGATTCTTTATCTGCTGTTTGTCTGGAAAGGGTTACTATGCCTGAGAGGGGCGGAGATCACATGCAGAAGCTGCGGTCTCAATGTACCTGAAACGCGTCAGTCCTTTGCTATGGGTCTTTGAGGTTTTATCTCCAATGTGAAATAAACAACTGAGCGCTATTTGAAGAACGCTGGACATCATTCATTCCTCTTATCTAAAATGTTTCATTGACAAAGTCCAGGATTCTGGGCTGTAATCAGTCACCACTTTTGTGACATGAACCTTGAACCTTAACCCCTTACCGACATTTGACGTACCCATATGTCAAGGTCGGGTAGGGGTTCCCGCAAAGTGACGTATGGGTAAGTCATGGCGATCTTACAAGCGGAGCTCGCAAGATTGTGATATGGGACCAGGTATATTACTGCTGGCCTCATGCTGCATCACCCGTGGCCGGAGTGAGTTCTATCCTTTCTCTATCACGGTGTATCATGGTCGCGATTGTGAAGGTACAGGTAGAAGGAGTGAGCTCCTCCTGCCTGCGATCGTCACAGTATGCAGCGCCCAGCACCGCTACTCATCTTCTAAATGACAGCCCGGATGCTTTACTAAAGCATTGTGGGCATGGTGATTGACAGTCACTATGGAGACCAGTACACAGCAGCAACGCTGCTCCCTTGTAACAGGGATACAAATCTCCTTTTGGGGAAAAGTGAAAAAGATGTGAAAAAAATAAATAAATAAAAAGTTTAAAAAATAAAACACAAGCACAAAAAATAAAACACGTACACCACCCTTTAACCCTTTAAAATGCCAGTCACCCTTCACCACCCTTCAGACCCTGTTTACTCTGCATAAAATAAAACCCCAGAATTCTTTACTTGATCTCACGGGCCCCTTAACTCCCATCACAGACAACCCGCTCTTCCCCCCCGGGCATTCACCAAATACCTTCTTGGGGTTTACCAAAACCCGCCCGCTACAAGTACATGCCCTAATTTCCCAGGGTCGTCTTCGCCCCCTATCGGACATCATAGCTCAACCTCACCGGGTGCTGAACCGTTATTCTTTTGAATACACCCAACTTACACATTTTATCTCTTCTATGCCTCCCAACCCCAATTTGCAGCGCGCCATGACTACCTTCGAGCGCCTATGTTCGACAGTATCTCCCCCACGTCATTTGATTTCAGTCCTCTACCACATGCTTCTGGACCTCAATGACGGGCAGTTGCCATCTTATTGCCGATCCTGGGAGAATGAACTGAACAAAACCTTTACAGATGACCAATGGCACAAGTGTTTCTATCTGACCCATAAAATATTGTCTAGATGGTACAGGGTACCGGCCTTGTTACACAAATGGTGGCCAAGCGTCCCATCAACATGTTGGCGATGTGGGTCGGAGGTGGGCACTATGGCGCATATTTGGTGGGGCTGTGCACGCATCAGACCATTTTGGTCGGCGATCCTCACCGCAATCAGAGACTGCACTGGCACCGCTATTCCTGATACGCCTGAAGCAGTCCTTTTGTTCATGTTCCAACTCCCATGTTCGGCCTATAAGAAATCTCTCACTAGGCATTTACTCCAGGCAGCCAAGTCAGTCATTCCACGTAAATGGAAGACTACCTCTTCCCCATCCCTGGCAGATTGGGTAGACGAGGTTGCTCACACGCACCGCATGGAGGAGCTCGTGGCTAAAACGGACGCGAACTCGACCAAGTTCGCACAGACTTGGGCACCCTGGACGGAATACCAAACCTCCACGGCATTCCGAACCTTGACTCTTTAATCCCCCAGAGTCCCTTCGCATCTCATCCTCCACGATCCCTAGGCACATGGGAGTGGGCACGGTCGGGGGGGCGGTGTCGTCGGGGGGGTGGGGTTGACTGGGATTGAGAGACTTGGTTGTTTTTTTTTCTCTTCTTTTTCTTTCTTTTCTCTCTTCTTCTCTCCCCCCCCCCCCGCTCCTACAAGCCAAAAGGGGGACCCAATGGCATTTCCTCATGCCCCCTAGGAACAGCACCTATCCCCCCCCCCCCCGAGTCGTAATGCTCATTTGCATTGTCGTAAGCATCCACCTGTTGTGGACCACAGGAGACCTTCGACGCATACAGTGAGGGATTTAGCATATCCTTGTAGACACAAATTTGTTGCTCGCAGTTTCTTTCAATGTAAACCCTGTTTTTTTTTACTTTGGCTTTTCTCATATTGATAGCAACATATTCTGTTTATTACAATGTATTGTCTTGTTATATTTGAAAATCCAATAAATCTTTAAATATAAAAAAAAAAAAAAAAAAAATGCCAGTCACCCACCCAAAAAAAATCAAAAATAAAGTACCCATATTTGGTATCACTGCATGCATAACGACCCACTCTATAAATCAGTCATGTTTAAAAAACCCACATAGTCACAGAATTGCGATGTTGGTTCATCCCGGAGCACATATGTCAGGAGCGCTCAGCGAGCGGGACGTGGATCCACCGGTCACCGCTAGGAGTTGGCGTAATCTACGCCGGGGAGCGGAGTCTAAGGGGCTCCTTGTCTTCAGTGGAGCCCGCCGCAAGGCAGGACAGGCTTTGCTGCAGGGAATCCTCCAGGTCGCTACTCCTGACGCAGGACCCAGCGGTGACAGCCGAAGCAGGAAGCGCGGACACAGGGCCGACCGGAGCGTGGAACTGGAGTAGGCAGGACACCGGAGCGTAGAACCAGAGTAGACAGGACTGGCTAGGCAGGACTGGCAAGGCAGCAGCGGAAACATAGTGGCTGTGGAACCGTCATAGAGAACTCTAGCAAACGCAGACAAACGTTGCTATTGCAGGGACACCGACAACTGGGCGCCGACGACAGGAGGTGGTATCCCTATAAAGCCCGTGCCCAAAGGCCATAGGTGGAAAGGGAACACCAATTAGGTACTGTCCCTTTAAATCTAAGAAGCTGCTTGCGCCCCTGGTGGCCGGCCAGGATAGTGCAGGCAGAAGCAGAGACTGCTGCACGCGCTGAAGGAGGAAGCAGGACGTGGCCAGGCGAGTAGCAGCGCAGAGCAGCGCATGCCGGGGCTGGCCGTGCCTGGGGTTGGGCATCGGGTCCGCGGCACGGGAGGCGCCGGGGGCCCGGAGGCGCGAGTGGCCACGGCCTTACAGTACCCCACCCCTTAGGGCCCCTCCTTCCAGAAAACCGGAGTCTGTGAAAACGTTGGATGAGAGTGGGAGCATTGATGTTTTCTTAGGCTCCCAGGACCTCTCTTTGGGCCCAAAGCCCTTCCAATCCATGAGGTAGTAAGTCTTGCCTCTGGAACGCTTCATGTCCAGGATTTCTTTTACTTCGTAGATATCTTCGGTATTAGGAGGTGCAGCAACAGGAACCACCTTGTGCGAATACCGATTGAGAATCACCGGTTTCAGGAGAGACACATGAAATGAATTGGGGATGCAGAGGGAGGGAGGTAGGCGGAGTTTGTAGGATACCGGGTTGATCGGTCGTAGAACGCTGAAAAGACCAAGATAGCGTGGTGCAAATTTCAAATTAGGCACTCGGAGGCGGATGAGCTTGCAGGAGAGACAAACTTTATCCCCAGGTTGGTATGTAGGAGGTGCTCTGCGCTTCTTGTCAGCTTGCGCCTTAAAGCTGGTGGCCGCGCGACAAAAATTTTGACGGGTAAGTCGCCAAATTTGAGAAAAGTCCCGTATTAGGGTGTTGGCAGCAGGAACTTCCGAAGAGGCAGACGAGGATGTTGACCAAACACCACATAGAAAGGAGACTCCCCTGAGGACTCGCTAGCATGGTTGTTGTAGGCGAACTCTTCCCAGGGGAGCAGAGAGACCCAATCGTCTTGCCGAGCTTAAATAAATTGGCGTAGGTAGTTCACCAGGACCTAGTTGATCTGCTCCACTTGGCCATTAGACTGTGGGTGATATGCAGATGAGAAATCCAATTTAATTCCCAGCAGAGAGCACAAGGCACGCCAGAAGCGAGAGGTGCAGTGTACTCCTCTATCAAAAGACGATGTTAGAAGGCATTCCATGTAAACGGAAGATGTGCTGTACGAACAATAAAGCCAGTTGCGGAGCCGAAGGAAGACCTGGCAGACGTGTAAAATGCGCCATCTTGGAGAATCGGTCCACCACGACCCAAATAACCGAACACCCCTTGGAGGGTGGAAGATCAGTAACAAAGTCCATAGCGATGTGGCTCCATGGTACTTCGGGCACCAGTAATGGCAACAGGTAACCAGCAGGCAGGGCAGTTCCTAGGCTAAATTTCACTCAGGGCGAGGTGAAGAAATTTCGGCCCCCCCCCCTCCTGTCGATAACATAACGCGCCACTATGCGACACAGTGCATCACCATCACCCAAAGCCAAAATAAACAAAAAGCTTTACCACAATGTGCTACGTATAAAACTATTAAATAATAGTCATACAGTTACCAAATAACACCGCTACACCAACCAGATTCCCAAGACCACAAATCACCAACACACAGTGACCGAATAATACCACCACACCATGACCACATATTACTACCATATAGTGACCGAATAATACAAACTGACCATTACTGAGTATAAACCATTATACTACAACCAATATTACCGGTGTACAGTGACCATACAGTGGTGGATTCCCGCTGTACACAGGCTCTGCAGACATATAAATGATTACAGTAAAGTTATATCTAGTGACTCACAGGAGACGTCTCTGAAGAGTTGTTCTCTTTCTCTTCTTCTTCTCCATCTGTCCCAGACGCCATGACGACTACTCTGGACTCTTCACTGTAAAATTTACAAAACAAATATCTTAATACTTCTCAATTTATCAGCACTACTCTACAAATACTTATCTCTATACAAACTCCCCATCTACTGTATAGCATCTAATAAGGTAGCCATGTAATATGCCCCCTGTAGCCACGTAGTAGCCCCTGTAGCCAGAAGATGCCCCACTGTAGCCAGTGATGCCCCCTGCAGCCAGTGAATGCCCCCTGCACCCAGTGATGCCCCCCTCTGTAGCCAGTGATGCCCCCCCTTGTAGCCAGTGATGCCCCCCTTGTAGCCAGTGATGACCCCCTTGTAGCCAGTGATGACCCCCCTTGTAGCCAGTGATGCCCCCCCTTGTAGCCAGTGATGACCCCCCTTGTAGCCAGTGACTACCCCCATTGTAGCCAGTGATTGCCCCCATTGTAGCCAGTGATTGCCCCAGTGTAGCCTGTGATTGCCCCCTTTGTAGCCAGTGATGCCCCCATTGTAGACAGTGATGCCCCCCTTGTAGCCAGTGATGCCCCCTGTAGCCAGTAGATGCTCCCTTGTAGCCAGTGATGCCCCCCTTGTAGCCAGTGATGCCCCCTTGTAGCCAGTGATGCCCCCCTTGTAGCCAGTGAGGCCCCCTTGTAGCCAGTGATGCCCCCCATTGTAGCCAGTGATGCCCCCCATTGTAGCCAGTGTGCCCCCCTTGCAGCCAGTGTGCCCCCCTTGTAGCCAGTGATGCCCCCATTGTAGCCAGTGATGCCCCCCTGTAGCCAGTGATGCCCCCCTGTAGCCAGTGTGCTCCCTTGTAGCCAGTGTGCTCCCCTGTAGCCAGAGATGCCCCCCCTGTAGCCAAATATAAAAGAACCAAATAGTACTCACCTGGGTCCGCGCGTCCCGATCCGGAGCTGATGAGCGATGGGAGCTGCAGAGCAGTGTAAGCGGCGTGACGTCACCACGCCGCTTACGCTGCACGCAGCTCCCAGGGATCTCCTCGGTGCTCAGCTCTGCCGCCGAGGAGATCGAGCGTCACAGGGGGCGCGGTGAAAGCCGTGTGCCCCCTGCGACGCTGTGTATGTATCGGCACTCAATGAGCACAGATACATACAGGGGAGGAGGCGGGCCGGGAACGATCCGTCCCGCCTCCTCCCTGTGACACCAGCTGCTGGCGCTGCACGACGGGTATAAGACAGTCGCGCAGAGTCAGGGCCGTTGCTAGGGGCGAGCGGCCGCTGCGCCCCCCTCGGGCGGGCGGAGCCGCGGCGCCCCGGGCGATCGCACGCCCCGCCCACCCCTAGGAACGGCCCTGCCAGCAGGTCGGAGACGAGAACTCTTACTCCGGGCACAGTTAGGGCAAGCAGCCACAAACTCCTTGACATCCTGTGCGAGGGAGGGCCACCAGTAGTGACGTGCGATAAGGTGGAGAGACTTACGATAGCCAGCATGACCGGCCACTTTGGAAGCATGACCCCAGGACAGAATGCATTTCCTCAGGGCGGGGCGCACAAAGGTCCTACCAAGCGGAATTTCATAAAGCTTACGGGTGCGGCATGGACCAGACGTTCGGGGGGGATGAGGTACTGTTGTTCAGATTCAGAGTTGGAGGCATCCATTGCCCGGGAGAGAGCATCGGCCTTGAGGTTTTTTGCGGCTAGCCGGAAATGGAGAATGAAGTTAAAACAAGAGAAGAATAACGACCACCGGGCCTGATGAGGATTCAAGCATTGAGCATCTTCTGTAGGTATAGAAGGTTTTTATGATCCGTATAGATGGTCACCGGATGTAGAGCACCCTCCATAAGATGCCGCCATTCACCCAAGGCCAGTTTGATCGCCAGCAGTTCTCTGTCCCCAATGGCGTAGTTTTTCTCCGCCGACAAGAAGGTCTTAGAGAAGAAGCCACAGGTAATGAATTTGCCTTTGGAATTTTTTTTGTAGAAGAACGGCTCCAGCTCCAACCAAGGACGCATCAACTTCCAGAAAGAAGGGGCTCTCCGGATCGGGGCGATGAAGAACAGAGGCTGAGGCAAAGGCTGCTTTTAACTGAGCAAAGGCTTCTTCAGCCTCAGAGGTCCATAGACAAGGGTTACTGCTTTTCTTGGGGAGGGCGACAATAGGAGTTATGAGCGTGGAGAAATGTAGAATAAATTGGCGGTAATATTTGGAGAAACCGATGAACCGCTGGATAGCTCGAAGACTTTTCTGGATCCATTAGAAGAACTTGCACAGAGATTATGTACCCCAAGAATGGTAAACTGGTCCGTTCAAATAGACACTTCATCTTGGAGTAAAGAAAGTTGCGTCTAAGGCGGGAAAGTACCAGACGAACATGAGCCAGATGGGATTTTAGATCCGGAGAGTAGATTAAGATGTCATCCAAGTAGACTAGTACACAGTGGTAGAGAAGGTCTCGGAAGATGTCATTTACGAATTCTTGAAATACAGTGGGGGCGTTGCAGAGGCCAAAGGGCATGACCAGGTATTCGTAATGGCCATCACGGGTGTTAAAGGTGGTCTTCCACTCGTCCCCCTCGCGTATTCGGATCAGATTGTAGGCGCCCCGAAGATCGAGCTTGGAGAAGACCGTGGCTCCCTGGATCCTATCGAAGAGTTTCAAAATCAACGGCAGTGGGTAGCGATTTTTGATGGTGATGTTATTGAGGCCCCGATAGTCTATGCACGGTCGCAAGGACCCATCCTTCTTCTCGACAAAAGAGAAGCCGGCCCCTGCGGGAGATGAAAACTTGCGGATAAAGCCCTTTTCCAGATTTTCTTTGATATACGTCGACATAGCCTCAGTTTCAGGCCAACACAAGGGGTACACTCTACCCCGGGGAGGAGTAGATCCTGGCTGCAGCTCTATAGGGCAATCGTAGGGCTGGTGAGGAGGAAGAAACTCTGCCTGTTTCTTGCAGAACACATCCGCAAACTCCCGATAGTGAGCAGGAAGGCCTGATGGAGCTGGAACGGCTGGAAGAAGGGTCGAGGCACCCACTAAACATGGAGGACGTGGTGCCGAAATGAAAACCGGGTGCCTCATCGAGTGACTTCTTCCGTTTCCCAGTCAATGGTGGGACTGTGGTCACGCAGCCAAGGAAGCCCCAGGAGGAGCGTACTAGCAGAGCATGGCAGGACAAGGAAAGATCTTTTCCTGATGTAGAACTCCTACAGGCAACTTAAGGGGCTGCTTGCGGTGCCGAACGGTACATGAGAGGACTTCTTCATTCACGGATGAAACGGAGAAAGGTTTGTCCAAGGGAATCACAGGCAGCCGATACCTATCCACTAGAGCAGAATGGATAAAGTTGCCCACCAAACCAGAGTCCACAAAGGCGGAAACTCGAAGGCATGAACCGGAGGGGAGCGTTAGACTGACCATCATGGTCAGTGGTGGAGAGGAGAGTTCAGTGCCCAGGTTTGCTTCTCAGACGAAGCCTAGGCTCTGTAGTTTCCCGGACGCAGGGGGCACTCCCTACACCAATGGTCTTGGGCACCACAGTAGAGGCAGAGTCCTTGGTTGTGCCGGTGAGTCTTCTCCTCCTCCGACAGATGGGGCCTATCGACTTGCATGGGCTCCTCCCGATTGGATGCAGGGACAGGCTGTAGGGGACGCTGGAAGACAGGTGCAAGGCGAGGACTCCTACGGGGGCGATAATTCTCCCGTTGAAGCCGAACCTCCTGTTGACGTTCCGAGAAATGGATGTCGATGCGGGTGGCCATGGTGATGAGGTCGTCTAGGCTGGTGGGCAGATCACGCCCCACTAGTTCATCCTTAATACGACCAGCCAACCCCCTCCCAGAAGGTTGCGACCAGGGCCCCGTTGTTCCAGGACAACTCTGAGGATAAAGTCCGGAATTGTATAGCATACTGTCCTACCGATGAGTCACCCTGTCGGAGACGAAGAAGGGAAGAGGCGGCGGAGGAAGCTTGTCCCAGCTCTTCAAATACCTTGCGGAAGGCGGATAGGAAATTCGCTATATTGGCTGTCAGCGGATCCCCACGTTCCCACAGGGGTGTCACCCAGGCCAGTGCTTCACCGGAGAGGAGAGAAATAATGAAGGCCACTTTAGCCCGGTCAGTAGCAAATTGGTGTGCCAGGACCTCGAAGTGGATCATACACTGGTTCAAAAATCCACGGCAGGCCTTGGGATCCCTGTAGTAACGAGGTGGCAAAAGCAGGTGTAGGGAGAAACTGCTAGATGCTGCAGGTACCGGAGCGAGAACCGGAATGGAGACAGGTGCTGGAGCCGAGGGCACAGGTGGTTCTGGGAGACGAGTCGCAAGGTTCTGGAGCATGACGAAGAGTTGCTCTTGACGGGCGCCCTGGTGCGTGATTTCAGCCACAAGGCTGTCTGTTTCTGGTAGCAGTTGATCGGCGGGATCCATGGCCCAGTTGTACTGTCAGGACTGCTCAGTGAGCGGGAAGTGGATCCACCGGTCACCCCTAGGAGTTGGCGTGACCTACGCTGGGGAGCGGAGTCTAAGGGGCCCCTTGTCTTCACCGGAGCCCGCCACAAGGCAGGACCGGCTTTGCTGCAGGGAATCCCCCAGGTCGCTACTCCTGACGCAGGACCCAGCGGTGACAGCCAAAGCAGGAAGCGCGGACACAGGGCCGACCGGAGCGTGGAACTGGAGTAGGCAGGACACCGGAGCATAGAACCAGAGTAGGCAGGACTGGCAAGGCAGGAGCGGAAACGTAGAGGCTATGGAACCGTCAGAGAGAACGCCTGCAAACGCTAGCTTCGGTGGAAAGGGATTAAAAAAAAATGTAAATAAAACCTTGTCTTGCAATCAGGCCTGTCCTCTGTTGACACATTTGGCCCTTCAAAATTAATTCTGCATCACTTTTATATATAACTTAATACTAAGGGTATGTTCACACAGCGTGAAAAACGTATTGAAAAACGCTGCGTCAAACGCATCCAAACACGCACCCAAAGTGTGCAGCAAAAAAACACCCTATAGTTTAACAAAGGGCGTCTGCCGAGTAAAACAGATCAAGAATTGACATGTCAATTCTTTGAATGGATCTGAAAGACGCAAGTAACCACGCATTGGCGATCACTCGTCTGAACGCTGATGCGCGTTTTACATTGAAAGTAACATAAATCACACTGCACATCGGTCCGAAACATGGATCTAAACACGCATCTAAAAAACACCGTGTGAACCTCCCCAATGCCTTATAAAGCAGTAATATTACATCCCTGTCCCGTGAGTCCATGCCTCTTAATACACGTCAATGTCCTGCAGGCCTTAGAGGCAGCTGATTGACACTGCATGCTGTTCTGTAGTCTATGATCTACAAGTGCACCCAGATCCTTCCTTAGAGGCTGCTCATTGACATTGTGCTGTTCCGCAGTCTATGATCTACAAGTGCACCCAGATTCTTCCTTAGAGGCTGCTCATTGACATTGTGCTGTTCTGTAGTCTATGATCTACAAGTGCACCCAGATCCTTCCTTAGAGGCTGCTCATTGACATTGTTATGTTCCGTAGTCTATGATCTACAAGTGCACCCAGATCCTTCCTTAGAGGCTGCTCATTGACATTGTGCTGTTCTGTAGTCTATGATCCACAACGTACAAGCGATAGGTGGATATAATTTGTAAAAAACGTATCATTTATTGCACTAGATTAGTAACAATTAAAAAGCTCATCCAGAGCAGGTACTTGCGTTACAGCAGCGTTTTATGCATGTGGGCGAAACTGTCCTGGAAAGTCCATCACTGGTATCCATGTGCCACGTTCGGGCATAGCGTCTCCATCCCGGAGCTGGCTGACGGACAGGCGGGGCAAGAGACTGCGCGTACGACGTTTCGGGGGACTCCTCCCCCTTTCTCAAGCAGGCAGTAAGTCTGTTTACGCTTGCTTTATATACACATGTCTATGCAACACAAGTAACAAAATTTAAAAACAATTACAAGAATACTTTGAAGCTGAGGTTTTCGTTAATTCCTAAGGGTGCTAGGGTGTTCATCCTATGTATCCATCTTGCCTCATGTTGCAAGAGGCTTCTCTCCAATGTTAACCCCTCGCTCCCCTTAACCTCCTGTAGAATACACCAGCGCAACTCTGTAACATTATGGTTTTGCTCAAGAAAATGCCTGGCTACGCCGCTCTCTCCAAATCTATTCTCTCTATCGGCTGTCTTCTCAGCGGAGAAGTTGCGCTTGGCTCATCTGATGTTAGATCTATGTTTGTTGAGTCTGGTTTTAATACTTCGTGTAGTCTGCCCTACGTATCCCCGTCCACACGGGCATTTTAACATATATACTACCGCCTTAGTATCGCAGGTATATGAGCCTTTGAAGAATATTTTAGGACCATGTGTCGGATGCAGCACATATGGTCCTTTTATAATAGAATTGCAGTTCTGACAGTTGTAACATGGGAAGGTACCCTTACGTTGGGGATTTAGGAAGGTCTGTTTTGGCTCTGTAGTGTGACTTAATTTACTAGACACAATCTGGTTGCCTACTGTACGTCCCTTTCTATACACAAAAAGTGGTTTCTCCTTAAACAATTTGCCATATTTAGTATCACCAGCCAGTATGTGCCAGTATTTTTCGATCTTTTTTTTAATCATTTTACTATGTGTATCGTAAACACTAGAAAACAAAAACCTATCGACCTTATCCTTTTTCTTAGACTCATATAACAGGGTATTGCGTGTTTTCTTTCCTACCTCTTTCGCTATTTTTTCCATTTCCTCCCTCTGATATCCTCTATTAACAAACTTGTCGATCAAAATTCTACTTTGTTCCACATATGCCTGGTCCATAGAGCAAATTCGTCTAGCCCTTGTAAATTGTCCTACAGGGATCCCATTAAAAATCACATGGATACCAGTGATGGACTTTCCAGGACAGTTTCGCCCATATGCATAAAACGCTGCTGTAACGCAAGTACCTGTTCTGGATGAGCTTTTTAATTGTTACTAATCTAGTGCAATAAATGATACGTTGTTTACAAATTATACCCACCTATCGCTTGTACGTTGTGAAGCACTTTTGGATATGGAGGAATCCTATTGATGGGTGATGCGTGGTGCACTTACTAATCCATATAACTGCCAGAATTTTGTGAAGCTGTAGTCTATGATCTACAAGTGCACCAAGATCCTTCCTTAGAGGCTGCTGATTGACATTGTGCTGTTCTGTAGTCTATGATCTACAAGTGCACCCAGATCCTTCCTTAGAGACTGTTAATTGACACTGTGCTGTTCTGTAGTCTATGGTCTACAAGTGCACCCAGATCTCTCCTTAGAGGCTGGTAATTGACATTGTGCTGTTCTGTAGTCTATGATCAACAAGTGCACCCAGATCCTTCCTTAGAGGCTGTTAATTGACACTGTGCTGTTCTGTAGTCTATGATCAACAAGTGCACCCAGATCCTTCCTTAGAGGCTGCTGATTGACATTGTGCTGTTGTGTAGTCTATGGTCTATCTATCGTTGTGGTCTACCTCAGGTTGGTATACTAAACTAGGGCTAAATATGTATTGTGAATGGAACCTACCCTTATATGACAGCTGCCCCTTTCCAATGAGGGAGAGGAGAGAAAGCAACGGGAGGAGTTGTAAAAAAAAAACAAAAAAAAAACAAAACTTTGATTATATAGATAAAAAGCGCACAATAAACGTGATTTATACGTTTCTGTTTCTTTGATAAGCAATTTCCACCATGAGTCCATCCCAAACATTTGGAAGAAAACAACTGGAAAGGCTGCAGTTATAGAGGAATCTTGGGGTATTTCAGCATTTTGGCTTTTACACTTTAAAAAAACTCCACCTTCTCTGTGCTTCGGCTTGCAAGTGACCACCCTTTTAGTCTCTTCCCTTAGTACCATGCTTTAACGTAAGCTGTCACCCTGGCTGACTACATCCGGGTAGTGGCCTGGGAGTCCTCTGCAGCAAAGTCAAGATCCCTGTGCGAGGGCTAAAGGGTGAAAACCAAGGGGCTCTTTAAACTTCGCTCCCCAGAATGGTGGATGCAGATTTCTGTGAGTGATCCAGTGGATCCACCTCCCAGGTCTTATTAGTTGTTACAACCAGCACTGGACACATCAGATGTAAACTCTGAGACAGAATGAGGAAAACAGCAAAGGGTCGATATCATTTAACCTCAATATCTGGAAACAGGAGCGATTTATTTCCAAATTAAAAATGGTTATCTCCTACATGATCAGAGGAAATTAATATTAAACCAAAAATTAAGTTTATTTAAGAAATATGCAGGAAATACATCATCAGTAGAAGGAAGTAGATATATAAAAAACAGATACGATATAAAATTTCGTCATTCAATTATATATCCAATTAGGTTAATCAAGAATTAGTACGAAAAACTATGCAGGTAGATATCATGGATTCCTAGCAACATTGTATCAGGATAATAAGGAAATAGATGGAATACAACCAGCCTTAACAATAAAACCGAGGAAATTAATATTAATCTGTGGAAAACCCCTTCAAACTGAATGTGTCTCCAAGAGATTTTAACTGATGGAAACTGGATAATGATACAGATTCTTTACTTCTCGGTTGCTTTTTATTGTAGGAGATATTTTAATTCTGTTTTTTGCCTATGATTATGGAAGGCAGCCATTGTATTTAAGCTGCTTTTAACAGAGATAGGCTTTACTCCTGGACATAGACTATGGACACAGGAGCTGACTCAATGACTTCTATGGGAGAGTGTCTGAGGCCCTAGGAAGAAGTCATTGTGTGGAGGAGGAAGCTGTGACAATCTCCTATTGTGAATGGTGATAAGCTGTGTTATCTACACATTGGTGTCACCTTCCATTGTAATCCATCTGTAATGATAATGAGGAGACTTTTCTCTACAGAAGAGGAAGTGTCAACCTATTATTAGGGTTATTGACCACAGTGAGACCTGCAGGAGCTCAGGATTTATCAGAATATAGAGAGTGATAGGAGAAACTAAAGAATAAAAACACAGCAACAAAACTTCTTAATAAGTCTGCTTCATATAAAACACAATATAAATAATAGGTTATTTCTGATGACACCTTCCCTTTAAATCTCCAACATGGCCACCAGTGCCCTCCTACCCAAAGTAATAGGCAAGATAACCCAGCTCTATCTCCTTACCTTGTGACATAAGAGGCCGGTGATCCTCCAGATCCTCCACCATGATGTCCTTGTACAGATCCTTGTGTCCTTCTAAATACTCCAACTCCTCCATGGAGAAATAGACAGCGACCTCCTGACACCTTATAAGAGCCTGACGCACAAAATGATACCGTCATCACCCAGACCCCTCCAGTGGTGTTACTGTATAATGTCCCAGCATTCCCAGCAGCAGCGTTACCTCTCCAGTCAGCAGCTCCGTCATCTTGTTGGTGAGTTCTAGGATCTTCTGCTTATTGTCCCTCTCATGTATCAGTGAGTGCGGGGGAGGCTCTATGATGGGGCCCCGGCTCCATCCTCCTGACACACAGGGACAGCTGCTGGGGGCCACACAGTCACCTGACGTCTTCTTCACTACTGTGTAATCCTGTGTATGGAGAGAAGTCCCTGGATCAGTGACCGATCTCCAGAAATCTAGTGACTAGAACTAATATTATTCCTGCTCTGAGAGACGTCCAGGACACGTGTGGACTTCTGAGCTGTGACTTCCCCTGATAACTTCCTCTGGCAAAGAAGTGTAAAGCTGAAGACCTTGTAGGGGAAATGCTTATGGGCGGCAAGTCTGGTTTATCCCAGTATATTTTGTACTATAGTTAATCTTTGAAGCAGATATTCTCCTAAGCTTGTGGCTAAACCTCCTGTGTATATGACTGGACAATCTGCCAGGACACAGTTATCAGCTATTAAGACTATATCAATGACCTAAAAAAATTTTTTTGTTTGTAACGTATATAAAGTGTAACATACCAATAATAAAGTGGAATCATTACATAGATAGATAAACCCCATTTGTTTATTTCATTCTCCGAGCTTCACAACCACGACCTCATCTCCAATTTGGAAACCCAATCACATCTGAAGTCATCAATTGCGAAAAAAAAACTTTCCACCATTTTGTAGTCTGTCCTTAAACCATTTTCACAAGTCTAAATTGTTAAATTCTCTAGATGTGATCCTAGTATTCCTACCTCAGCAGAAAGGAGATTGTGACCCCCACTGTATAGTGACTAAAGCCTAGAACTTATGATTAGAATCCAAAGAACTGTATTGTCTTGAGGAAAGCAGGGAAAGGGGATATGTTATTATTTATTTTAAAGCTCATTAATTCCAGAGCGCTGTACATTCGAGGTCATGGAGCGAAACGTGAACTGAATTTGCTGGTTGATGTGTGGATTGGAAGAGATGACATGCAGATAAGTAGCAAGGAGAGCGGTGGATGAGATGGGCAGCAGAGTTGAGGATAGATAGAGAGCCACAGAGAAGGATGTTGCAGTAGTCTAGGTGGGTGGGAGATGACAAGGGTATGGACTAGTCTATTTGTAAAATCGAAGTTAAGAAATGAGCGGATTTCAGAAATATTTTTCAGGTGGATGTGTCAGCCAGAGCTGGGTATGTGGCTTGAAGGACAGAAAGGAGTCAAAGGTAATCCCAAGACAGTGGACTTACAGGAACAGTGAAAGTGTAAAGCTACTGACTGTGATAGAATGATGAAGTGGAGGGATAGAGAGATGGTGGTAAGGTGAAGAAATCAGTTTTCTCCACATTTAATTTTAGGAGGCGGTGGAAGGAGGAGGAGGATATGGATGATAAACATTCTGGATATGATGGAAACCTTAACAATTATGGTTGAAAAATCAACAGTGACTGTAATCCTGCCTGGGATAAACATACAGTATAGTTATCCAAATATGAAAAATAAGAATATAAAGGCAACTACACAGACAAAGTGGTCACCTTTGGCCGATGTCTACTATAATTCTGTTACTGTCAAAATATTGGAAACAATCCAATCCTTCAGGCTAACCCCGATCACCTGGTTCCCTTGGCTTCTCCAGGCTGAACCCGACCATCTGATTCCTTTGGCTCCTGGTCCTCTCCTCTTCGGTATAATGGGCTACTCACCATTCTCATTGCTCCTATAACATTACTATGGCTGCATTGGTTCCTATTATACATAACTGACTATACTGGGGGCTCATCTGCAGGTTTTCCGCTGCTCAGTTCATCACTTGGAAGCTCCTGAAGCTCTTACACAGGACGCTGGATTCTATTAGGGATTTTCTCTTCTATCATTGACTTGTTAGATAATAAAGATGATAGAAATCTAGAGAAGTTACCTCTCCGGTCACCAGGTGGATGATCTCCAAGGTGAGGTCTAATATTCTTCTGCTGATCTCATTCCTGTCCGTATCCATCCTTGGTGGGTCATTCAGGAGAAGGAACGCTGTGTATGAGAATAGGAGAAAACTGGATGAACTGGAAGGTTCTAGTACTGCAGGCACCATTATGGGGAAAAGAGGAGCCCCAAATCATATAGGGGCCACATCATGCGTGACATAATGAACCTCTGGGGGGCAGAGGAGAAGCAGCTTCTCAGAGCCGTCACCACATGGATACAGGGTGTTCCTAACACATCCATAGGATATTCCATAATGTCTGATAGATGAGGGCTCCACCTCTGGGGGCAGCGCTCGGCTGTGTCTGTAACTCCTATAGAAGTGAATGGAGAGACCCCTGTACATGTGTGGCCCCTCTCTGTTCATTCCCCACCTGGATGCAGTGGCCCCATCTCCATGAGGGTCGGGTCTGTTCTCCAGAGGTGAGACCCTCATCTATCAGACATTTATGGGAGACGCTGTGGATACATCAGAAATGTCCATGTTGGGAAAACCCCTTTATGTTATAACTGATGAAGGACTTGATGCATCAGGTGAGAAGAGCAATATGAAGCCATTTCCCCAGACAGTGAGGACCTGACACATGGCTGATACTGGGGGAGGGCGATTCATCACAGTGATTGGGATAATTCACCATTTCAAGCTTTATTAACAATCAGACGCTGCACAGTAAATGTGTCGGCCTCACTGAATGCTGACAATGAGCATAAGCCTCAGCGGGGGGCGCTGTGTATCACTGAATGCTGACAATGAGCAGAAGCCTCAGCGGGGGCCTGTGTATCATGAATGCTGACAATGAGCAGAAGCACTAGCGGGGGGCGCCTGTGTATACTGAAATGGGAAAAAATGGCAGAAGCCTCAGCGGTGGGGCGGCTGTGTATCACCTCAATGCTGGGCAATGAGCAGAACCTCCCGGTGGGGGGGGCTGTGTATCACTGAGGCTGATACAATGAGGAGAAAGCTCAGCGGGGGCGCTGTGTTCACTAGACTGCTGACAATGAGCAGAAGTCCTCAAGTGGTGGACGCTGTGTATCACTGAATGCTGACAATGAGGAGAACCTCAGCGGGTGGGTTGCTGTGTATCTGACTGCTACAATGAGCAGATAGCCTCAGCGGGGGGCGCTGTGTATCACTGAATGCTGACAATGAGCAGAAGCCTCAGCGGGGGGCGCTGTGTATCACTGAATGCTGACAATGAGCAGAAGCCTCAGCGGGGGGCGTGGTGTATCAATGACTCCACACTCCACCTTCTCTGCACTTCAGTTTGTAAATGTCCATCATATTAGTCTGTACCATGCTTAAACATAAGCTGTAACCATGGGTGACAACATAGTCCTGGGAGTCCTCTGCAGCAAAGTCAAGATCCCTGTGTAAAGGCTAAAAGGGTAAAAACCAAGGGGCTCTTTAGACTCTGCTCCCCAACAGGGTTGATGCAGATATCTGCAAGTGATCCAGTGGATCCACCTCCAGATCTGGAGAGTCATTACAACCAACACTGGACACAGTAGATGGGAGATATGAGATGGAATAAGGAGATCAGCAAAGGGTCGATATCATGTAACCTCAATATCTGGACACAGGAGCGATTTATTTCCAAATGAAGAATTGTTACGTTCTGCATCGAACAGAGGGAATCAGTATTAATTGGTGGAAAACCCTTAAAGCTGAATATGTCACCAAGATAATTTTTTAATGATGGAAACCAGATATTGATACAGATTCTTTACTTCTCAGCTGTTTTTTATTGTGGGAGATATTTAAATTCTGTTTTCTGTCTACAGAGAGTGATAGGAAAAACTAAAGAATAAAAACACATCACCAAAAATTCTTAATAAATCTGCTTCACATAAAAACACAAACAATAAGTTATTTCTGATGACACATTCCCTTTAAATCTCCAACATGGCCGCCAGTACCGTCCTGCACCCAAAGTAACAGGTGAGATAACCCAGCTCTATCTCCTCACCTTGTGACATAAGAGGCTGGTGATTCTCCAGATCCTCCATCATGACGTCCTTGTACAGATCCTTGTGTCCTTCTAAATACTCCCACTCCTCCATGGAGAAATAAACAGCGACCTCCTGACATCTTATAGGAACCTGACACACAAAATGATACGGTCATCACCCAGACCCCTCCAGTGGTGTTACTGTATAATGTCCCAGCATTCCCAGCAGCAGCAGTGTCACCTCTCCAGTCAGCAGCTCCGCCATCTTGTTGGTGAGTTCTAGGATCTTCTGCTTATTGTCCCTCTCATGTATCAGTGAGTGCGGGGGAGGCTCTATGATGGGGCCCCGGCTCCATCCTCCTGACACACAGGGACAGCTGCTGGGGGCCACACAGTCACCTGACGTCTTCTTCACTACTGTGTAATCCTGTGTATGGAGAGAAATCCCTGGATCAGTGACCGATCTCCAGAAATCTAGTGACTAGAACTAATATTATTCCTGCACTGAGAGACGTCCAGGACACGTGTGGACTTCTGAGCTGTGACTTCTACTGATTACACTTCTCTGCCAGAGGAAGTTAAGTTGAAGACTTTGTAGGGGAAATGCTTATGGTCGGTAAATCTTGTTTTTCACTAAGTACAAAGATCCCAGTATATTTTCTACTATAGTTTTTTTAAACAGAATCAAGGTTATTGAGAAATACACAAAGTTAACACCATATGATCAAGTAAAAGCATAGACATAATGAAATGCAAATACGAAGAACACAATGTGTCGCATAAGTATAATTTTCTACTATAGCTTATCTCTGAAGTAGATGCTTTCCTTTGCTTGTGGCTAAACATCCTGTGTACATGACCGGACAATCTGCCAGGAAACCGTTATCAGCTATTAAGACTATATCCATGACACCTTAATCTTTTTTTGTATGTAACGTATATAAAGTGTAACATGCCAATAATAAAGTGGAATCATTACATAGATAGATACACCCCATTTGTTTATTTAATTCTCCAGGCTTCACAACCACGACCTCATCTCCAATTTGGCAACTCAATCACATCTGAAGTCATAATCACAAGAAAAACCTTCCACCATTTTGTAGTCTGTCCTTAAACCATTTTTACAAGTCTAAATTGTTAAATTCTCTAGGTGTGACCCGAGCATTTCTCCCTCAACAGAAAGTTGGAGATTGTGACCCCGCTGTATAGAGCTCTAGTGACCCCGCATCTGGTATACAGGGGTCATTTCAGGACACCAGCTACAAAAATAAATCGGTAATATAGAAGCCTAAAGCCTAGCACATATGAGGAAAGACCCAAAGAACTGTATTGTCTTGAGGAAAGCAGGGAAAGAGGCTATAATTTATTTTAAAGCACCATTAATTCCAGAGCGCTGTACATTCGAGGGGGGTTACATACATAACATAGGTCTAACAAAGAACAATGGTGACAATATGTGACCAACAACTGGTAAAGAGGGAGAAAGAAACCTGCTGGCAAAGGCTTACAATCCACAAGGAAGGGGGGAAAGAGACAGAAGATGAGGAACAGATATGTCTGAGGGGAGCAGTACGCTATCCTGAAAAGATGGGTTTTCAGGTTGCTTTTGAAGCTAATGAGGGTGACGGAGAGTTTGATGTTTTCGGGTAATTAAAGAGTATGGGGGGATGCACGGGAGAAGCCTTGGAGATGGTTGTGTGAGGAGCAGACATGGGGAGAGCAGAAACTAAGGTCCTGTGAGGAGCGGAGATTACATGAGGGAATGTATCTGTAGATTAAGGCATAAATGTATGGAGGGAAGAGGTTTTGTAGAGCCTTGTAGGTCACAGTTAGAAACTTGAACTGAATTTGCTGGGTGATGTGTAGCCAGGCGCGGAGTGCTAATCTGCCTTAGCGGGCAGGTGCCGGCCGGGCCGTTGTGTCTGTGGGCCGCCTGTGTAGGAGAGATTACTTATAGACAGGAGAACGAAGGGTTGAGTGACAGGATCTGGGGGTGGATTTTTGTGGCAGCTGCTGTTCTCTCTTCCGCCGAGTTGTTGCCAAGATTCTGACCACTGTTTTTAGTTTAAACCCGTCCCAATAACTGCGGTCCAGCAATGTTAAGATGCTGACTGTTTTGGGACTGCATTTTAACATTGCTGTGTAGACCCGGCCTTAAACAGTTCCAGCGCTAAAAAATTAAAAATATGTTAAGTCTTAGAACATTATATTATGATTATTATATTATGAATATTGCGATTATGTGTGTGTGTGTGTGTGTGTGTTTGTGTGTGTGTGTGTGTGTGTGTGTGTGTATATAAGAAGGGGCTTATAGAAAGGGGTGTAGCTTGTAAAACTAAAAATTTTGTGGCACACAGATCTCCCTGAAAACAGTTTTAAAAAGTGTGTGATTAGTCCATTTTCCTTCTGCCCTCCATGTATTGCCCCTGAATCTGTGGTGTGTGTGAATCTTTGCATCCAACCCTGATAGCTACTTAGTTCTACTATGTTTATGAGATTTCTGAGGTACAGGAGAGAAAAGGCGTCAGGCAGTGTGGAGGTCACTTTAGACTTAACAGGTTGAGTGTAGGTTTGGTGCACACCACATTTATGATGATGCCTGTTTAGCTCTTGGAGTCTGTTCACACGGTGTAATTGCGGTGCGCTTTTCACTGGTATTTGTGCTTTAATACGGCCAAAATGTGCGCCACAATTACGGTATTTTATAGCTCTCATAGACAACTATGAATTATGTCTTGTCTCCCCCGGCGATCATATTGTATGCTGGGGCACAGAAGGGATGTGGTACTTCTTCACGGCACTTAGGCGCCGCTGCTAATGGGACTGGATGGTGCCGGCCAGAGACAAGCCCCTCTGTGCTTTAGAAGTACAGCACCTACTTCTAAAACACGCAGCATATTGCAACCCAATATGCCATGTGAACATACCCTTAATGTTACACAAAAATATATCCATAAGATGAAATGGCAAGTCAGAAGCCAAAAGTGCGTACCACAAAAAAGAAAGAATAGCATCGGTAGATACTCTGTTATATTCAACCACATTCAGAAAATAAAGTATGTGTTAAACAGTTGTTATGTGTGCGATGATAACAAATACGTGTACTTTTTTATTTTTGATCTTTTTGGGGCAAATGCCATCTGTACTGGGGGCAATGCGGTGTACGTGTTTTATTTATAGGTGTGTGTGTTTTACTTCTCACTATAAAGGATTTAACTCGGCGATCTATTAGATCGCTGCTACAATACATAGCAACACAGTACTGTACAAGATATTGTAGCCATCAATCACCAATGCCCGACTCTGCCTTTCAGGCACAGTTGGGCTCGGTGACGTCACAGACAGCCTGAAAGTCACTGTTAGGCCATAGAATCCACCAGCACCCTACAATCGCATCATGGGTGCTGATGGTGACAGGTAGCTCCCTCCCTCTGTCTTTCCCTTAGCTGCCGCATTTGACCATGGCATCTAAAGGGTTAATCGGTCGATGCCTCAGGATACCAGTTGTAATATCCAGCTGGTTTCCTGCAGTGATCATGCGGGCTCTATTTTTGAGACCGCACAATCACCTTGACGTAAATTTACGCCAATTCGCGAGACCCTCTTCCAGATTAATTATGTTAACTTGTCGGGAAGGGGTTAAATTTGGGCTGGCGAGCTTTATTTGGCAGGGCTGCTTTTCACTCCCAGTTCGGTCCTGTGTGTAGCCAATGAAATGATTGGGAGAGGGGAAAGGCAGAGAATTAGCAAGGAGAGTGGAGGATGAGAGGGGCAGCAGAGTTGAGGATAGATGGGGAGCCGCAGAGAAGGATGTTGGATTAGCCTATTTGTAGAATCGAAGTTCAGAAATGATCAGATTCGAGACATATTTTTCAGTTGGAAGTGACAGGCAGAGGTGAGGGCTTAGATGTGTGGCTTGAATGACAGAGAGGAGTCAAAGGTCATCCCAAGGCAGCGTTCTTGCAGGAACAGTGAAGCGGTAAAGCTAATGACTGTGATAGATGAAATGGAGGGATACAGTGAGGTGGTGGTAAGTAGAGATGAGCAAACAGTAAAATGTGTTAATTTTTATACCTATACAGGTGAGGAGAAGCTGGAATTACCATCCATAACAGTAAACTGGATACGTGGAACAACTTAGTGAAGAAAATTTGGCTCTAAGAGTGACAGAAAAAAATAGAGAGGCAAAAATACTTCATTCCTTTCAATTGGTTAACTGAAAAGATAAGAACAGCTTGCAAGCAGGGGCGTAGCTATAGGAGGTGCAGCAGTAGCAGCTGCTATGGGGCCCTTCATCCTGAGGAGGCGCAAAAGCCTCTTTGACACACAAGAAGACACCAGTATTGGAAATGGCACAGGGTAACTGGCAGGACCCCCCCTATCACTTTTTGCACCAGGGACCAAGAACTTCAAGTTAGCCTCTGCTTGAAAGCTTTGTACATGTGACATATGTGGTGGAAGCAAGAACATCCCAACAGCAAAAGAAGTCTTCAGAATATGGATTATTTGGTAGAAGGTGTATTATACAATTACTGAACACCCAAAACTGAAAAAAATGAACTTTTCTCCACTCAGTATAATTTTCAGCAACCAACAACTATTTAGAATAGATTTCTTTGTATAGGAGAATGTGTGTTATAAAATGATTTCACCCCCAATACTGCAAAAACAGAACTTTTGGGCATGGAGTATTATTTAGCAAATCCAAGCACTCTGTATAATATATATCCATGTATAGGAGAGTTAGGTGTTATGTGAGCCTGTAAATGTCACCAAATAACAGCTTCTGGGTGTGGGAAAGATGCAGCCAGCAATACCAAACTCCCTAACTATTGATGTCTATGGCCAGAAAAATGCTATCTATCTAAGTCTTGATTCCCTAAGCTTGCTGCACACCCTCCTAACTAGTTACCTATCTAAATAACAGCTTTTCCTGTCTAATATCGCTAATAAACAAATCTTGTGCCTGCATGCAAGCAAGCAGGCAGAGAACAGTCTGTATAGTACAGAGAGTGAGCTGGAACTGGCTGTCAGAATGCAATACAGAGAAATATATATAACATGGTCATGTGATTTTAGCAGCCAATGAGAGCACTGCAACTCAGCAATGATGTTTTTGCCACTTCTCTGTGTGCTGCACCACTTGGATGGCCACCAAAAGTGATGAAAAGTATTAAAATGGTGTGACGAACGCCATGGCGAACCTCGAACGAACAGTAAAATGTTTGGTTTCAGTAAATTGAGATGTTCGACTCGAACTTAACTTTTCTCAAACGGTTCGATCAACACTAGTGGTAAGATAAACAAATCAGTTTTCTCCATATTTAGTTTTAGGAGGCGGGAGAAGGAGGAGGAGGATATGGACGATAAACATTCTGGATATGATGGAAACCTTAACAATTATGGTTGAAAAATCAACAGTGACTGTAATCCTGCCTGGGGTAAACACATATCTATTCTAAAAATAAGGTAATATAAAGCCAACTAGATGGATGAAGGGGTCACCTTTGGCTGACATCTGCTATAAGTCTCTGTTACTGTCAAAATTTTGGAAAAAATCCCACTCCCCAGGCTAACCCTGACCATCTGATTGTCTTGGCTCCTGGCGGTTCTTCTCCTCCTCGGTATAGCAGGCTCCTCACCATTCTCATTGCTCCTATAACATTACTATGGCTGCATTGGTTCCCATCATACATAACTGACCATACTGGGGGCTGAAGTTTTCCACTGCTCAGTTCATCATTTGGAAGCTCTTGAAGCTCTTACACAGGACGCTGGATTCCTCCTATTATGGATTTTCTCTTCTATCAGTGACTTGTTAGATAATAAAGATGATAGAAATCTAGAGAAGTTTACCTCTCCGGTCACCAGGTGGAGGATCTCCAAGGTGAGGTCTAATATTCTTCTGCTGATCTCATTCCTGTCCGTTTCCATCCTTGGTGGGTCATTCAGGAGAAGGAACGCTGTGTATGAGAATAGGAGAAAACTGGATGAACTGGAAGGTTCTAGTACTGCAGGAGCCTTTATGAAGGAAGGAGGGGCCCCAAATCGTACAGGGGCCACATCATGTGAGACATACAGGACCTCTGGGGGCAGAGGAGAAGCAGCTTCTCAGAGCCATCACTACATGGATACAGGGTATTACCAGCACATCCACAGGATATTCCATAATGTCTGATAGATGAGGGCCCCACCTCTAGGGACCGCGCTCGGCTGTGTCTGTAACTCCTATAGAAGTGAATGGAGAGACCCCTGTACATGTGTGGCCACCTCTCTGCTCATTCCCCACCTGGATGCAGTGGCCCCATCTCCATGAGGGTCGGGTCTGTTCTCCAGAGGTGAGACCCTCATCTATCAGACATTTATGGGAGACGCTGTGGATACATCAGAAATATCCATGTTGGGAAAACCCCTTTATGTTATAACTGATGAAGGACTTGATGCATCAGGTGAGAAGAGCAATATGAAGCCATTTCCCCAGACAGTGAGGACCGGACACACGGCTGATACTGGGGGAGGGGGATTAATCACAGTAATTGGGATAAAACAAGGAGAGAAGCTCCAGGAATGAAACCCAACCTGCCCGCTGCCACAATCATCTCTCCAGACAAGGACCTGGCCCTGAACTTCTCCAGCCCGACCCTCACAGACACCCAGGAAATGTACAGAGAGGAGAAGAACCTTCCAGAAGGGTCCGAATATTGGAGGCGTCCTCTTCAGGACTTCTCAGCAGAGGAGACATGGCCGGCCATCACAAGAGGTTTTACAGCAGCTGCGGGTCACAGTCTATTGGCAGCAGCAGGTTATAGAGGAGCGGAATGTGGCAGAAGGTTCTGGAGAAACTTAAATGTTCCTCATTGACCACTTCCTGTTCGGATTTTTAAGCGGATTCAGTATTGAGAATCCGCATAAATCCGACTGTGGAACATCCCCATAGACCATACATGCCAACTCTCCCGTTTTTGGCGGGGGGGTCCCGCTATTTGGGGTCCCCTCCCGCCCTCCCGGGGGAGTTGGCATTCCTCCCGCCGCCAGCAGGTGGCGGGGGTTCCTTAAATGGCCGTGGCGACAGAGTAGCGCTAGTGCGCTACTCTGGCGCCGCCAGGCCGTTCCTACAGGCGGGTGAAGCGCCCGCTGCGCTGCTTCACCCGCCCGGAGTCTCGCTGTGCAGGGAGGAGGCAGGAGGGATCGTTCCTCTCCTCCCTCCTCCCCCTGTATGTCCGGCGCCGGTGTGTGCCGTGCATACAGGTCAGCGGCGCAGGGGAGTGACGCGCGGCTGCTCTCACTTCCCCCTGCGCCGCTGAGGAGATCGTCCGGAGCGGCCGTGCTGCAGGAGCCTGGTGAGGTAAGTGGATTTTATTATTTTATTTTTATTAGCTATATGGGGGGCTCTACCTGGCAACAGAGGGGACATCTACCTGCCAACAGAGGGGACATCTACCTGGCAACAGAGGGGGCACCTACCTGTCTAACAAAGGGGGGCACCTACCTGTCTAACAAAGGGGGGCACCTACCTGTCTAACAAAGGGGGGCACCTACCTGTCTACAGAGGGGGGCACCTACCTGTCTACAGAGGGGGCATCTACTTGGCTACAAGGGGGCATCTACCTGCCTGTAAGGGGCACTACCTGCTTATGGGGGGTTACTACCTGGCTATAAGGGCATCTACCTGGCTTTCTTCCAAAGCCGTTATGCAGTTAGGTGGAGTGGGTGTGGCTTTTTGAAGGGGCGTGGCATACCGACAAGATGGTACGCGCGCCGCCCACTGAAATCTCCTGCTTTTTCATTTTCAAAAGTTGGCAACTATGCCATAGACCTCAATAGAAAACCCAAGCTGTAGTCCACACACCCCAGATTTTCTATTGTCGGATTTCTAAACCGCTGGTTTATTGAATATTACAGAAGATTCTAGTACAGTTCAATGGATTATGGACGGCCGAAATCCGACCACAAAAACCACTAAAATATCGTCAGAGGAGACGAGGCCGAACAGAGTAGAGACTAAAATCACAGAGACCTTCCATGTAAGCTCACCTGACCACAGGAATCCTGGGAAATCTGCTGCCTGATAGCAGTGAGCACAAGAGAGAAGCGGCGGCATCACCGGGAACTGTCCTGTATTTGTTGCACGGCAAGAAAAGAGACCTCATACGGTGGAGTCAGCAATGGTGGATGAAGGACCTGTGTGTACTACACGGCAGGAAGTGGAGGACCTGTGATGATGTCACCACCATGTGATCAGTCACATGAGGGGGCGGGGTCAGCAGTGGTAGGTGAAGGACCTGTGATGACATCACCACCATGTGATCAGACACATGAGGGGGAGGGGTCAACAGTGGTGGATGAAGGACCTGTGATGACATCACCACCATGTGATCAGTCACATGAGGGGGCAGGGTCAGCAGTGGTGGGTGAAGGACCTGTGATGATGTCACCATCATGTGATCAGGCACATGAGGAGGCAGGGGTCAGAAGTGCAGTATAAGGGACCTGTAATGAGGTCAGGTGGAAAGGTTGAACCAGATCCTGGAAAATTATTTATGCCGTTTTGTGTCAGCCCAGCAAGACGACTGGTCGGGCCTGTTACCCTGGGCAAAATTCGCATATAACGCTCTGGATTCGGAGTTGGCGGGCGCTTCTCCGTTCTCTGTGGTTTATGGACTGCGTCCCTGCCCACCCCTCCCGCTGTCTTTGGTCTCTAACGTCCCTGCCGTGGACTTGAAGGCCGTCTGGAGCAACACTCGACGATCTCTGCATCAGGCTTCCGCCCTCGATTGCTCCCGGGGATAAGGTCTGGCTGTCCTCCAAGTATATCCGCCTGAAGATCCCATCCTATAAACTGGGCCCCCGCTACCTGAAGAAGATCAACCCGGTGGTCTTGAAGATCAACCCGGTGGCCTATAAGCTCCGGCTTCCCCCCCCTCCAGGTGGATCCCGAATTCCTTCCACGTTTCCCTACTTCAGCCTCTTATCCTGATCAGATATTCTCGAAGGGTGTCACCTTCTTTTCCGGTAACTGCTTCCTCGGATGTTTTTACCGTGAAAGCAATTCTGGACATATAGACTATCAGGGGGAAACGTCATTTTCTTATTGATTGGAAGGGGTTCGGGCCTGAGGACAGATCTTGGGAGCTGGATTGGGAGCCGCTTCGGAAATTTCTTCAGACCAGAGGGAGGGGGAGACCGAAGACCTTGGTCTGGGCTGCGGACGCACTCGTGTCTGCCCTGTCCCTGGGGCGCGTGACGTTGCGGGCGCATTCGCTTCCACAGGTGCACTGTCTTACCTGACCGCGCTCCTGCTGCTTCTCTGCTGACTGCCGGCGGGTGTGCGCGTCCCCGCTCTGTCTAATTTAAAGGGCCAGTGCGCCAGTAATTGGATTTGCCAGCCTTTGACCCTATATAATGGCTCCACCTTTCCTTTACTCCGCCGATTCCATAGTGCCTTACCCTATGCGAGGAAGCCTTCTTTACGTTCCAGTTGCCAATTCCGTGTACCAGTCCCTCTGGCCTACGTTTCTCGACCACGAACCTTCGCTGCCTGTCCTGACCTTTTGGCCCGTCCCCGACTACGAGTTTGCCTGTCGATTTGGTACTGCGTTGCACCCCGGCTACCACCGCAAGCAAGTCGTATCAGGGGTAGCGACCTGGTGGACTCCGCCGCGGCAAGTCCAACCCGCCTTGCGGTGGGCTATGGTGAAAACCAAGACCCACTTAGACTCCGCTCCCTGGTCCGGCTACTACCACAGCTTGCGGTGGCCCAGCGGATCCACTACCTGGGTCCGTTACAACTCTCCAACCATCATCCCATCACCCTAGTATTCTATATCTCTCTAAGGCCATGTTCACACGGCTTATTCTGGGACATATCTTGCCCCGTATTTCGCGCCGTACTGCGCAAATTACGGCCTGAAATATGTCCCAGTCATTACGGTAATCCACAGTTCTCATAGAGAACTATGGATTACGTCTCCTCTCCCTGCTCGCACAATACTCCCACTATGATGGAGACCCCAAAGCAAGTCATGGTTTCATCAACCACTGATGGACAGAAATAGTCTTCTCCATTTTTCAAGCAACCACCCCCAACGCTAAAAATCTCTCCCAGCCTTACCCGCAGTATTGTTGATGACCTCACTACTCTTCTATCTTGCCTACAGGATATGGCAAACCACTATTCTGAAAGAGGTTATACTCCTTATCGCTTGACAGGTTTTAACCACCCTATTCCTGCTACACCTACTATTTTCACTTCCCCACATCCACAACCCACCGGACTCTACTTGCGCTAATACAGAAATATCACCTCTTCAGCCCCAAAGTAATCCAATTATTCAGACAGCATTGACCTCTCCTTCTGAAGTATATTCTCATATCCCGGAATTTCAGAATTGACATATTCAATGTTACAAGCTTGATACAAATATCCGTGAGAACTTGGTTTCTGCTGAAATTAGTCCTCGCCTTCCTGTCAGTAGAGAAACTTTCATTGACAAACAGCAGAAGGGGACTTCCCCATGCTCATTCTGTGCCCGATGTCAATCTGTTACAAAAGGTGACTTCTTTACTCACCCCTGTGTTGGCAAACGCTTCCCATTCATACACGTCGCCCTTAGTGGCTCTTAATTGTATCTTGCTTTTCACCCTTCAATATTAAAAATGATGGATTCTGCAGTATCTACCTCTCCAAGTCTCCAGTGACCGAGAAAAATAAGAGCTCTCCACAAAAAGTTTCACCCTTTATTATAATATGTGTATTAATCTTTATGAGAACAGAATATTAAGGCCTTACTTACACTTATAGAATTTGTCCAATGTTATTTTCCTTAGTATTTGTAAGCCAAAACGAGGAGTAGGTCCAAAGCTGGAGGAGATGCAGATCTTTGCTGGATGCTCTGAGGAACATTAGCAAATCCTGATGTAAATGTGGCTTTACAGTCTACTAGTCTTGTATATGGAAGATTTTTCTTTCCTCCAATCTCCATAAGGAGCAGGTATGGACACTTTACATCTCCCCCGGGACCATCATGGGATTTAGAACCAGGCTTGAACTTGGCAAATAACCTTCCATTTATTTTTTACAGCCATATCCTAGTGGGTTTTGGAGTGCATTTATGGTCATTACCATGTTGAAAGGGCTGCTTTAAGCATCAAGCCTCTGCAAAGAGGGTCTCATAGTTTCTTCAAGTAGGTACAATGAAGAATTAACTTATCACCTCTAGCTGAAGAGATCTTGCTTAATGCAATGAAAGAGATTTACAGTGAGATCCACATCTATTTAGACACTGACATAAATTTTGTTTCTTGTACCTGTGTACTGAACCATCGGGCTCTAGTTCTGGAATGGACATGGACTTTAAGGGCTACATGTCTGAAAACTGTCTAGGTCTAAAACTCACTTTGTTGCCCATAGACACCAATCAGAGTGCCCATTTCATATAGTGCTCTGGAAAAATGAGTGGCGCTCTGATTGGTTGTTATGGGCAACAAAGAAAGTCTTAGACCAAGACAGTTTTCTTACATATGGCCCAAAAACTTTCAGCTTTCATTTGAGGGGCTCCAGCTTAAAATTGTCTGAAGGGTCTAGGAGTTTCAGCTCCTTAAGATGGGGCACCTTGTTTTTAAAGGGACAAAAAGTAATTGGACAAATGAAATAATTGTAAATAAAATGTTAATTTTTAATACTTGGTTGGAAACCCTTTGTTGGCAATAATGGCCTGAAGTCCTGACCTCATGGACATCACCAGACTCTGTTTCCTCCTTGTTAATTCTTTGCCGGCCTTTACTGCAGCAGTTTTCAGTTGCTGTTTGTTTGTGGCTTTTCTGTCTGAAGTTTAGTCTTTAACAAGTGAAATGCTGCTCAATTGGGTTGAGATCAAGTAACTGACTTGGCCATTTAAGAATACTCCACTTTTTTGCTTTAAAAAACTCATAGGTTGCTTTGGCTTTCTTTTGGGTCATTGTCCATTTGTATTATGAAACACCGTCCAATCATTTTGACTGCATTTGGTGGGATTTGAGCACAAAGTAAGTCTCTGAATACCTCAGAATTACTCTGGCTGCTTCTGTCCTGTGTCACATCATCAATAAACACTAGTGACCCAGTGCCACTGGCAGCCATGCGTGCCCAAGCCATCGCCTCCACCATGTGTTACAGATGATGTGGTATGCTTCGGATCATGGGCTGTACTTCGCCTTTGTCATACTTTTTTCTTTCAATCATTCTGGTAAAGGTTGATCTTGGTTTCTTCTGTCCAAAGAATTTTTTTTCCAAAACTATTCTGGCTTTTTTAGATTTTTTTTTTTTTTAAGCAAAGTCCCATCTAGCCTTTTTATTCTTGAGGCTTATGAGTGGCTTGCACTGTGTAGTTAACCCTCTGTATTTACTTTTATGCAGTCTACTTTTCATGGTAGATTTGGATATTGATACGTCTATGTCCTGGAGAGTATTCAGAGACATAGTGTGTGCTCAAATCCAGCCAGATGCAGCCAAACTGATTGGTGGGTGTTTCATAATACAGATGGACAACGACCCAAAGCATAAAGACAAAGCAACCCAGGAGTTTATTAAAGTAAAGAAGTGGAAGATTCTTGAATGATCAAGTCAGTCACCTGATCTCAACCCAATTGAGCAGCGTTTCACTTGACTAAACTTCAGACAGAAAAGTCCACAAACAGCAACTGAAAACTGCTGCAGTAAAAGCCTGCCAGACCATTAAAAAGGAGGGGAAATAACATCTAGTGATGTCCATGAGTTTAAGACTTCAGCCGTCATCACCAACAAAGGGTTTTCAACCAAGTATTAGAAATTAACATTTTATTTAAAATTATTTAATTTTGCCAATTACTTTTGGTCCCTATAAAAACAATGCAGCCCATGTTACCGAGCTGAGACTCCTAAACCCTTCATCCAATTTTAATGTGGTTCCCATCAAATGAAAGCTGAAAGTTTGGACTTTATGTCCATTATAGAACTAGAACTTGAATGTGTTTCAGTAAAAACATACAAAAAAACCCAAAATTTGGGTCAGTGTCCAAATATATATGGACCTAACCGGATGTCTTGTATCTAACCTGAACCCTATGAGAATGCTGTGACCATAAGAGGGTTGTATACGCCAGACATTTTAGAAATATCAGTAAACATCATTTGCAGGGAGGGATGATCCAAACTAATCAGCATTGTGATTATAACAAAAGTCTGCTCTTCCAGCGTTCCATACAATCTAAAAACTGAGTTCTTCGAGGAGTTCTAACATATGAGAAGCCATTTGAGGTTATGTGGATAATGTTTTCTCTTTAGACATTAAATGACTTTTCTCATGTCTAACAATTTCTGATTTACGTTTAAAGCCTTTCCCACATACTGAGCAAGAATATGGCTTCTCTCCTGTGTGAATTCTCTCATGTGCAATAAGAAAGCATTTCCTTGTAAAACCTTTCCCACATTCTGAACATGAATACGTAGTCTCTGCTGTGTGAATTCTCTTATGCAGAATAAGATTTGATTTATAAGTAAATAATTTCCCACACTCTGAACACGAATGGGACTTCTCTCCTGTGTGACTTCTCTCATGTTGAGTCAGATTTGAGTTATCTTTAAAACATTTTCCACATTTTGCACACGAATATGGCTTGGCACCTGTGTGAATTCTCTCGTGTGCAACGAGAGACGATTTATTTGTAAAACATTTTCCACATTCTAAACACGAATACGGCTTTACGCCTGTGTGAATTCTCTCATGTACAATGAGATATGATTTATGTGTAAAGTATTTTCCACATTCTGAACATGAATATGGTTTTTCTTCTGTGTGGATTCTCTCGTGTACAATGAGATATGATTTAGATTTAAAACTTTTCCCACATTCTGAACATGAATATGGTTTCTTGCCCGTGTGACTTCTCTCGTGTATAACAAGATTTGATTTAATAGTAAACCGTTTATCACAATCTGAACATGAAAATGGCTTCTCTCCTGTGTGAATTTTCTCGTGTCTAACAAGACCTGATTTCTTTCTGAAACATTTCTCACATTCTGAGCATGAGTGTGGCTTTTCTCTGGTTTGATGTCTCTCATGTTCAACAAGCCTTGATTGATCTGTAAATAAATTTTCACATTTTGAATCCATAACCTGTTTATCGCATTGGATCCTTTGACCCTCTTTCTGGCCTATATTATTGGTAACAATCTGTGATTGGTCAGGAGAAGGAGTATTAGAAGATAGATCTGTACATTTCAATCTTGGATGTACATGAATGGTAATGAGGTTTTCTTCTGTAGAGTGCTGCTTGATTCCCATCTTCTACTTCATCATTTAGAGATGACATGAATTGTTCTTCAAAACTCTTACTGGGGTTTTCTGTTAAGATTAAAACAGATTTCACAAAATTTATTTTTGCAAACCACAAAGTTTATAACCTGCTTATCAGAATGGTTTTACACATGGTTTATTTGGAAAACCTGCCACTGCAGTGTTTGAGTGAAAGCTATGACTGTCAAAAAACACAGAAGAGTACAAGTCTTTCCCTTATACTTTTACTTTCTTGGTTTTAACTTCTAAATAGAACTTAACCTGGAAACACACATGTAGTTTTCTTCTAGTTCTTTCCGCCAAAACCAGAATGAGATCCAGAAGGGAGAGGAAATAGAAGATTTTTTTTCTTTTGAATCCTCCCCCCTCTTCTCCTTACAGGCTCTCACAGACATTTTCTACTTTCTCTCTGTCTTGTAGCTTCAAATTCAGGGGTGGGTCTCTCCTCCCAGGAGGCGTGTCTTCCCTCACTGAGGGGTTTTAACATCATCAAACCCCCTCCCTGCTCCCTTCTGAGTCATCCTCATCATTCTGTGAGCAGTGGGAGAGGATGCCACAGCTCTGCAAACCTCCTGCAATGGTCAATTCTCATACCTGCAGAGCTGTCACCTCTCTCCCAAGCTTCACAAGCTCCTTGTAACCAGAACAACGGTATTGGTGTAACCAGTTATACATACAGCCCCCTCTTGTCATTATGTCTAGCAGAGTGTATTATCTGGGTATTATAGGGGTGGGGGAGCAGAGTGTATTATATGTGTGTTATATAGGTGGGGGGAGTAAATCTAGTATTGCCCAGATCCTTTACATCAGAGCTGTCCCAGTTTCATTTTCAGTTTCACACAGCTCAGGGTGGCGTAAGCACATAGAGCATAGGACAGCTAATCGCAGCACAGGGATTGTGGCACATCCAGGCGGTTGAACTAAATATTAGGCAGCCAATCAAAGCACAGGGGGGAGTGGCCGACTGCTGTTTTAGGTGTAGAACACACAGATTAGGCTAATAGCTGCTATACTAAATGATTTAGGTAATAGAAACCACTTGCAAAAGTGCTTATTTTTACTGTCCCCATTATTATACATATGATCTTTGTAGCGAGAAAACCCTTTATATCATGTATCATTGAAAAAGTCCAGGATTCTGGGCTGCACAGTCCTCACCTACCACGTAATCCTTGGATCTGATAAAATAAGAAAAATCTGAAAAGAAAACCCTGTCTGGCACTCCGGCTTTTCCTCTACAAACACATTTGGACTTTTGCAATCAATTATGTTTCACTTTAACACAACAAAATTTACGCTTCCTTCCAAAAAAGTAATTTATTTTAACGTAATATTCATATTCATTAACATATAGATTTTTTTTATTTTTTTTTTATCTTTGGCTGCTCCTTGATTGTTATTTTGGGAGTAGGACACAAATAAAAAATAACACCTTCTCCGTCCTCCGCAGTGAGCACAGAGCCTTACACCTCCTGAATGGCAGTAAGACCTATTTTGGAGCAGGACGGTAGCAAAGCAGATGCCATAAAGTTGGATGGAAAAACAATAGCGGTGCAGGTAGGTCAGACGGTAATTTAGATGTGAACTGGAGATCCATGGATGTGGACTGGAGTATGATAGGACAAGTGACACTGAATGGGAGGATTCAAAGTTGTCCTAATTATATTTAAGGATAATGTACATCCTGCATCAAATTCACAGGTATCAAGGAAGATCATCAGGGAGAAGGGGAGACTGGGATGGAAGGGAATAGAAAAAAAGATTCAATTGATCTGTCATTTGCATACGGAAGCTGAATGTGAATGCTTCCTATAGTGGTATAAAGTGGTTATGGAAGACAAGTTTCCTCCCATGAGCCATGGTCGAAGTGCTGCCACATATCAATAATGTGGAACCTAGTTTGGTAGGCCACTCTAACTACCGCCCCATACTGTGCACTATGATAGAATAGATCTAGTAATTAGCTGGGTAACATTACTCCATATCAGCCTCCTGAGCCAAATCTTCACCTTCTGATGCGTTTTGGCTATACTCACATCCCATTATGGCTCTAAGGTTGGCACACATGCTGGGAGTAGCTCCCGGCATTAACATCCAGTGTATCATAGAGCTCCATGCACCTGATACAAGTGTCCTTGTGGCCTCCATAGGACGGGTATACTAAATGGAGGCTGAAAGTGAGATGTAGATGGAACCTAACCGGTATATGACAGCTGACCCTTCACAATGGAGGAGATGAGAGGAAAGAACGTAAGGAGGTTAAAAGAAACAAGTGAATAATCTGGGGTTGAGCGAAGCACATAGCTTTGGGTGTAGGGAAATAGGTATGTTAACACACCAGAAATTTATATATTCCCCACCATCTATTTGATAAAACTTGATCGGTCATTAGTCCATCCCGAACCATTGAAAGAAACTCATTGGGAAGATGACAATAATATAAGCATCTTGGGGCATTAAGTAGGGATACATACCGGTCCTATTCTGGTCAGCATACAGCAAGACCACTTCATTCTGCCTACTTTCAATGACCAAGCCTCATTGGTTGCACTGACTTATTGCACAATAGCACCATTAAAAAAGTATGTCCTGTCCTAGAAAGAACAACCTAACGTGTTTACGTAGAAGAAAAAAAAAGTTATGGCTCATAAAAGGTGTATGGGCGGATTCAGCCAGATGCTCAAATAGGGGGCGTGAGCAGTAAAATAGCCTAAGAATGCAAGAACACTAACTCCAGGCTTGTACACAGGCATATACAGGGCCGTCTTTCCCATTGGGCAAGGTAGGCAGTTGCCCGGGGGCCCCACGAGCTCAGGGGGCCCCTCAGACAGCTGCCGACCTTGCCCAATGGGAGTGAGTACACCCAGGGACGTTCGTTGGACTGCCGCGCCACCCTGTTGCACTGTGCCTGCGCTTACTCTTCACAGGCTGGGCAGCTCGGCAGTCAGAGCAGGGGCCAGGCTTCAGATGCTCTCTCTTGTCCTGATGCGGCCCCTGCTATTCCTGTGCCGTGCCTGTGCTTACTGCTCACAGAGCAGGCAGCACGGCACTGAGGTAAAGCAGGGGCCAGACTACAATCTTCTGAGCCCCTGCAATACAGACTGCTCCTCCCCCTCTCCAGCAGTGTGCGCCACTGAAGAGGAGACTGCCAGAGAGAGAGGAGCAGGGCTGCCCCCTCCCTCTACCCTCATCCCTTCGGCAGTGAGGAGCTGAAGACTGCCCGGCCTCCTGCTCTCTGGACTTCAGGACAAGTGAGTGATTGAAGGGAGAGGAGGGGAGGGGGTGGTGTCGGGTGTTAGGAAGGGGGGAGAGGGTAGGTGTGGGGGTTTAGGAAAGGTGGAGGGGGTGTTAGGAAACCTATCCAGTGTGTACAATCTGCTGGCTGTGTATCTAAGCCTATCCAGTGTGTACAATCTTCTGGCTGTGTATCTAAGCCTATCCAGTGTGTACAATCTTCTGGCTGTGTATCTAAGCCTATCCAGCGTGTACAATCTGCTGGCTGTGTATCTAAGCCTATCCAGCGTGTACAATCTGCTGGCTGTGTATCTAAGCCTATCCAGCGAGTACAATCTGCTGGCTGTGTATCTAAGCCTATCCAGCGTGTACAATCTGCTGGCTGTGTATCTAAGCCTATCCAATGTGTACAATCTGCTGGCTGTATATCTAAGCCTATCCAATGTGTAAAATCTGCTGTCCCTGTGTATCTAAGCCTATCCAGTTTTATATCTGCTGTCCCTGTGTATCTAAACCTATCAGGAACAGTCTACTGAGACACTGTATGTGTGATACTGTGTCGCAGGCAGTTTATCTTAGGCTATGATATTGTACTGTAAGTGCATGTTCACACAGCGTTTGTTAAATATGTATTTGGGTCCGTTTTAGTCACTGAAAAACGGACCTCAAAACGTATTTAACAATGTTCAATAAGCACTAAACTATACAAGGCAGTATCTGCCTCGGGCAATCGTACATTGAAATGACACGGTTGCAAGCGCTTAATTTCAACAGAGCAAACAAGCTCTTTTACAGCGCGCAAAAGTGCACGTTTTGAATACATTGCGTGAACTTCCCCTAATTTGAGGGCGATTTCAAGCTCAGTGCTTGGGGCAGCCTGAGCTGTAAATAGGGCCCTGGTTGTGGTATGTCCGTTCTGCATGAAAAAAGTGGTTTTTATTTTTATCTACATAGCACATTATTGCTCGTTTTTTGTGGGATAAGATGTTTGTTTTAACGGTGCCATGAACGGACCATGTAATGTGCTGGGAATCTGAAAAAAAAAATTCTACGTGGGGTGAAATGTGAAAAAAATGTACTTGCACCGTGTTTATGGTGGTTTTGTGTTTATGGGGTTTACTTTTTGTTATAAGACTATGTTCACACGGGGTAATTTCGGCGCGCATTTGCGCTCTAATACAAGCGAGATGCGCATCGAAGTTACAGTAATACATAGCTCTCATAGAGAACTATGGATTACGCCTCCTCTCCCCGCTCGTACAATACGATCATATTGTACACCTGGGGAGATAAGCGACATGTCAATTACTTACGGCAAATACGCGCCATGAGTAATTAATGTCAATGGGGGCGGCGGGCTGCTGGAGTACGCGCGTATTAGCGCGTGCTCCCGAAACACACGATGTACTGCGGCGCGTACTGTACCCACCGCAGTACATCGTGTGAACATACCCTAAGTGATGTGTTATCTGAATTCTGCGTTGGTTGGGGGGCCCAGTGCACACCACTGCCTAGGGGCCCATAATGCTGTTAAGATGGCTCTGGGCATATATATTGTATATACACACACACACTAAAATCCCAAATCCTAGATCTCAATAATGAAATATTCTTGTTGCCATTCTTTATTCATTACATAGTGCAATGAGAACAATAAAGAAAATAAAATGTGATCAATTAAAATGACAATGAGTCTCCCATGTTGTCTGGATTTGGAATGTTCCTCAAAATCAAAGTGAAAAATTAAATTTCAGGCCGATTCAACTTCAGTGGAAGAGCCTCAAGACAAGGAGATGAGGCTCAGTAGTGTGTGTGGCTTCCACATGCCTGTATGACCTGTTTATAATGCCTGGGCATTCTTCCGATTAGCCGGCAGATGTTCTTCTGAAGGATCTTCTCCCAGACCTGGATTAAAGCATCAGTCATCTCCTTCATCAATGCCTTCATCCTGCAGGAACTGCTGACACTTCAGCCACATGAGGCCTAGCATTGTAATACATCAAAAAGAACCCAGGACCCACTGCACCTGCATATCAGAATGGGTCTGAGGATCTCATCTCAGTACCTGGTACCCCCGACTAGCACATGGAGGGCTGCGGCCCTCTAAAAAATGCCTCCCCCACACCATTACTGATTCACTGCCAAACCGTTCATGTTGCAGGCAGCAAAACGTTCTTGCGACATTCCCGGATTCAGTCACCTGCTCTCAGAAGAACATAGAGCGCCAAAGTCGAATCTGCCAATCTTGGTGATCCCTGGAAAATTACAATCGCCCTTCACGGTGTGTTGAGCTGTGAGCACAATACTGACATGTGAACAGTTTGAGCAGACACATGGCTATAAGTGGCTGCTGGAGGTCATATTGCAGGGCTCAGGCACTGCTCCTCCTCGCACACAGGAGGAGGTAGCCGTCCTGCTACTGGGTTGTTGCCCTCCTACGGCTCACTCCACATCTCCTGGTATCTGCTCCATGCTCTGGACTCTGTACTGACAGACAGAGCTAACCTTGCCACAGTTTGATTGATGTGCTATCCTGGATAAGCAGCACTACCTGAGTAACTTCTGTGGGTTTTAGACACCACCTAATGCTACCTCCAGGGGTGAGAGCAATGACAAAATGCAAAAGTGACCAAAACAACTGGATGAGAACAGAGAAATGGTCTGTGGTCACCACCTGTGGCACCACTCCTTTATGGGGGTTGTCTTGCTAACTACCTATCATTTCTACCTGTTGTCTGTTCCATTGGCACAACAGCAGGATAAATTGATTGTTGATTGTCTTGGCATTACATTGTGTTAAGTGTTCCCTTTATTTTTGAGCACTGTATATATAGATACACAGGTTATAAGCATAGTAATGTACATGTGTTGATGTCGGCCCTGCAGGGAGTTACTAGCAGGTATCCAGATGTAGAGTACCTGCCACAAATCCATATCTGATATCAGAGTACACATAATTACAATTGGACTGTACTATATTAGAAAAGACAACAGCCAACGCCCCCGATGTTGGGATGCACGGACAGTGAAGGGGTCCTGTATATTCCAAAGAAAGATTATGTCAACCCAGCATTCTCCTAAAACATAGATATTTATTATATTTCTTAAAATCCAGCAGGAGACAGACAGATGAAACTACAGTTTATGCTAAATTGACATAATCTTTCTTTACAACTGGACTGTAGTTGCTCTATTTTCAGCTATGGATACTCTGTTGGTGACTGAGGACAATACACAGAGAGTGGAGATTCAGTGGGCAATAGAGTACACAATCCCCCTCACGCTCCTTATCCACACAGCTAAAGGTAGGTAGAAGGGTGTGGGATGTCACCACCTGATGAAGGAAGAGGTTTGTGATTTCACCGCTGCAGGGAGGTGAGATGTGAGCGAGTGGTACAGAGGGAGAGAGGACCCTGCTCACAAAGGAGTGCAATCGTCAAGGGAGGAGCAAAGAAACAGGAGCTGAGGGGAAATGGGGTTATTAAAAAATATTGAAAGTGACATAGAGAATTAAAAAAAAAATAACCAAAAACTCCAACAAAATGTGTTTAACATAAAGTTAAAAAGTAAATTAAACAATAAGTCATTTTTTTGATGATACATTCCCTTTTAATGTGAGGAGAGGAGTCAGTTTTCTTCCAGCGGTGAATCTATTTACCAGGGTTATCCTTTCATTTTCTGGGTACTGGTGTGTGAGGTAGGCATCCGAAACAAGAATGGAGGTGATTCTGTTGTAGGGTGAGGGTTGAGACCTTGGAAGCTCCTGCATTGATATACTAGATTACAGACAGGAGAGCCAGGTGGGCTGGAGATGGTGGAGAAGGTAAGCAGGTTGTGGTCAGGAGTAGGGAGTGGTTGAGATGTTACATAAGGGGCAAAGGTGGGTAAAGACGAGGTCCAGTGTGTGTCCCTCTCTTTGGGAGTGGTTCCAGAGGTCCACTGTGAGTGGCCGAACGAAGAGGAGAGCAATGGGAGTTTGCGGGCAGCTGAGTGAGATGTGTCAATGGGGATGTTGAAGTCTCCCAAAATGATAGTGACGATGTGAATGTAAAGAAAGTGGAGGTGATGGCAAGGCCTGGCAGACAGTAGACTTGGAGAGGGAGTAGATACACACATAATGCCCCTCAAAGGAGGGGAGTGTGATGGAAGGTAGAGGTGGAATGCAGACAAAGGAACAGGTATCTGACAGGAGAAGGCCAACACCTCCACGGTGCTTGTTACAGGGGCGGTAAATTGGAGGCTGTCAGAGCGGAGCAGGGGAGGCTGTGTCAGCCAGATTTCCGTCAGACCAAGGAAGGATAAGTTACATGATGTAAAGAGGTTGTGGAGGTAGGAAAGTTTGTTAAAGCCAGACCGTACATTCCAGAGAGAGAAATAGGAGGAGCAGAGCTTTTAGTGTTGGATAAGTTAGGAAAGGTAGAAACAATAGTGTGAATGAAGGAGGAACACAATGGATATGTCCACAGTAGCTTGTAATGGATATATTTAGCCGACAACCACACCTTGTCACCAGGAGAGAAGATCGGCGGGGGTCTTCGCCTTTTTTCAGCTTGCGCCTTGGTACGAGCGGAAGCCTGGAGTAGAGAATGGTGCGTCTGCTTCCAGATAGCTGTCAGGTCCTGGACCAGCTCCTCCACGGCAGGGACCTCAGAGGGCACAGAAAGGGGGAGGGGTGGGCGGGGATGTTGCCCGTAGACAATGAAGAAAGGAGCAGCTCCAGCGGACTCCGAGTCCAAGGAGTTATAGGAAAACTCAGCCCAAGGCAACAAACTAGACCAATCATCCTGGCGCGCGGAGACAAAGTGGCGCAGGTAGCAGCCTAGAGTCTGGTTAACTCTCTCCGCTTACTCATTAGACTGAGGGTGGTAGGCTGAAGAAAAGCCCAGTTTCACTTGTAACTGGTTACAGAGGGAGCGCCAGAATCTGGAGACAAATTGGACACCCCGGTCCAACACTATGTGCCGAGGAAGCCCATGTAGCCGGAAAATATGTAGAAAAAATAGACTGGCAAGGCGAGGGGCTGAGGGTAGACCCGGCAGAGGAATAAAGTGAGACATTTTTGAAAACCGGTCTGTAACCACCCAGATCACGGTGTTACCAGAGGAAGGAGGGAGATCCGTGATAAAATCCATGGCCACATGGGTCCAAGGACAGCTGGGTATCGGTAGTGTAAGGAGCAGACCTGCCGGCTTCAGACGAGGGAAATTTATTCCGGGCACAGGAAGCGCAGGACTCAACGAACTCACGAACATCCTGGACTAGACCCGGTCACCAGTAAAACCGAGAGATGAGGGAGCAAGACCTCTGCACTCCTGGGTGCCCTACCATACGGGAGCAATGACCCCACGATAGTATCTTCTTCCTAAGAGCCGGACGAACGTATGTCTTGCCAGGAGGAATACGTTGTAGGTCTACAGGCGCATCAGAGATGAGCCGTTCTGCAGGGATAATGTGCCGTGGAGTGGGTTTGTCCCCAGTCACATCGAGGCACGGGAAAGAGCGTCGGCCTTGACATTTCGTTCTGCAGGGCGAAAATGAATGAGAAAATTAAATCGGAAGAAGAAGAGGGACCAACGAGCCTGGTGTGGATTTAATCGTTGAGCCGTCTGGAGATATCACAGGTTTTTATGGTCGGTATAGATGTTGACTGGGTGACGAGCCCCCTCCAAGAGATACCGCCATTCCTCCAGGGTCAGCTTGATGGCCAGTAACTCCCGGTCGCCGATTGAGTAGTTCCTTTCTGCAGGGGAAAAACTTTTAGAGAAAAAAATGCAAGAGAGGGTCTTGCCTTTGGGCCCTTTCTTGGAGAGTACAGCCCCGGCCCCCACCGAAGAGGCACGACCTCGAGAAAAAACGGTTTCTCTGTATCTGGCTGGGAGAGCACAGGCGCAGAGGCAAAGGCAGACTTTAACTTGGTGAAGGCTTCCTCTGCAGCTGGTGGTCAGAGCTTTGGATTGGCGTTATTCTTGGTCAATGCCACTATGGGAGATACCAGTGAGGAGAAATGTGGTATAAATTGCCTGTAATAGTTGGCGAACCCCAGGAATCTCTGTATGGCTCGGAGACCCACGGGACACGGCCACTGTAGGACGGTAGACAACTTAGCGGGGTCCATCTGCAGGCCCTTGTCGGAAATGATGTCAGCTCTGCTGATGGAACAGACACTTCTCGAGCTTAGCATAGAGGCGGTTGGCTCTTAGACGTCTGAGGACCTGTCGTACATGAACTTGATTGGACTCAAGGTCGGGAGAGAACACCAGAATATCATCCAGGTAGATGACCACGCACGTGTACATGAGGTCCCGGAATATATCATTGACAAATTCTTGGAAGATGGCTGGGGCATTGCAGAGTCCGAAGGGCATGACCAGGTACTCAAATTGCCCGTCGCTAGTGTTGAAGGTGGTCTTCCATTCATCCCCCTCACGTATCCGTATGAGGTTATAAGCCCCTCGCAATTTAGTAAATATCTTGGCACCTCGCAGCCGGTCAAAAAGCTCCGTGATCAGGGGCAGAGGATAGTGGTTCTTTACCGTGATCTTGTTGAGCCCTCGATAGTCTATGCAAGGACGTAGGGTACCATCCTTCTTAGCCACGAAAAAGAACCTGGCCCCAGCTGGAGAGGAGGACTTGCGAATGAACCCCTCTGGAGATTCTCCTTGATATAGGTAGACATAGCCAAGGTCTCAGGTACCGACAGAGGGTAAACCCTGCCCCGTGGAGGAGACATTCCGGGCAGAAGATCAATAGGACAGTCATATGGGCGATGGGGCGGCAATGACTCAGCTTGCTTCTCGGAGAAGACATCTGCAAAAGCTTGATACAGTGCGGGAAGGCCCGCCAGAGGCTTAGACGGTACTGGAGAAGCGGTAAGCTCCGGGCAAACAACGAGACTGACACTCCGAACCCCAACTCAAGACTTCGCCCGTCTGCCAGTTGAGCACGGGAGCATGGCGCTGCAACCACGGGAGACCCAGGATAATGGACAAAGAAGAACGGGGTAGCACATAAAATGCAAGTCTCTCCTTGTGCAGGACCCCTACTTGTAGGACCAGAGGCTCCAGAGGCGAATTGGATCCCTGAGAATCTCTCCACTGACAGAGGAGATGAGTATGGGCTTCTCCAGGCGGATCACAGGGAGATTATGCTGGGACACCAGGGCAGCGTCCAAGAAATTTCCAGCCGACCCAGAGTCCAGGAAAGCAGCAACATGAAAGTGGGAACCTGACCCAGTGCCGACGGTCACGGGCATGGTCAGACGAGGAGAGGCCTTGCTCTCACCTAGGGATGCCTCTTCCACGTACCTTAGGTGCGCCCGTTTCCCGGACACTGAGGACGCAGGGGGCAGGATCTGTGGAAATGGTCTGAACTGCCACAGTACAGACAAAGCTTCTCCTCATATCTTCTGGTTAGCTCTGGTGCAGACAAGTGGGCTCTATCTACTTCCATGGCCTCCTCGGCAGCAGGCAGAGAGGGCAACTGTGGCGGCCTTTGGAATACTGGAGAAAGACGAGGGAGACGACAGGGTCTAGTCTGTTCTCGTTCTTGCCGGAGCTCTTCCTGGCGTTCCGAGAAGCGGATGTCAATCCGAGTGGCCAGGGAGATAAGGTCACTCAAGGAAGATGGGAGGTCTCGGGCATACAGGGCATCTTTGATGCGGCTGGAGAGGCCCTTCTTGAAGGTGGCAGTCAATGCCGCTTCATTCCACGATAATTCGGAAGCCAAAGTGCGGAAACGTACGGCATAAACGCCTACAGATGAGTCCCCTTGGCGCAGGTTTGGCAAGGCGGTCTCGGCAGAAGAATCCCGGGCAGGTTCCTCGAAAACACTCCTGAACTCGGTGAGGAATGTAGCAAGGTTGGCCGTGACCGGGTCGTCCCTGTCCCAGAGGGGGGTAGCCTAGGTCAGGGCTTTCCCGGAAAGAAGGCTGAGCACGAATGCCACCTTTGACCATTTGGTAGGGAATTGGTTGCCCATTAATTCGATATGCAGGGAGCATTGGTTGATAGAGCCCTTGCAAGCCTTGGAGTCCCCATCGAACTTGGACAGCATAGACAGACGGAGCCTAGGACCAGCGGTCGGAGCAGGAACCGAAGGTGCAGCGGGATCCACGGGAGCGGGTTGCTGCTGCTGAGCGGCCAGGAACTGCTGCATCATGGCGGAGAGATGGCTGAGTTGCTGGGCTTGCTGAGTGATCTGTTGCGACTGCTGAGCCACAATGGTGGTGAGGTCAGAGTCGGGCGGCAGAGGCACCTTGACGGGATCCATGGCCGGACAACCACAAGCGATGGCGGACTTCCGGTTCCGGCGCGCATGTGAGGAGAAGGGCAGGATCGCAGCTCCGGTCCGAGCTCCCCTATAACGGAGCTCCCCGCCCGACATAGCACAGCACAGACGGCCGTAACGAGCGCCGGCACACCATACTCCGCTCCGGTGAACAGGGCGGACGTTGAGCAGCGCGGGAGCAGGAGGACACTGAAACTCCAGCACTCACTCCGGCAGCATGGCTTTCCAAGATGGCGCCCGAGGCATCACGCGCCACAAGAAGGGGGCAGGAGTATACAGCAGGCAGCACAGGGACACAGGGGGAAATGTGGCAGAAACCCCTGGACTGAGGTAATAACGGGGGCAGACATGGAGCTGTTGATGAGCTAGCAGCAAAGGTGGCCCCACTTATAGCCTCAGCAATTACAGCAGCATTGGAGGACTGTCACAAAATCAGTCACAGCATCGGTGACATCTACACTCTCTGTCCTGCAGGCAGAGGTCTCCAATCAGGCAGCCCAGCTCTCTGAATATGAGCATAGACTGAGTTGTGTAGAAGATGACATATTTGGGTCCAGAAATGCCTTACAAAAGCTGTTAAAGACAACTGCCTTGCTGGAATCCAAAATAGAAGATTTAGAAAACCGCTCCAGGCGAAATAACTTGCGAATTATTGGAGTGCCAGAGAGTGTGAAAATGGCAGCGCTACCACAATTGTGCGCAGAAATTATTCCCTCATTGTTGGGCATTGACAAGCATTTAAAAGTTGAGAGGGCACACAGAATTGGGCCCCCCAGGACCGATGACCAGGACAATGGCCAAGTTAGACCGAGACCAGTTATTGTGAAATTCTTGGATTTTGCAGAAAAGACACGCTTGATGCAGGCATATAGGAAAAATGGAGGGCAGGTTCAACATGAGGGGCGGAAATTTTTGCTTTTTGCTGACTACTCTGTAGAAGTTTCTAAAAGGAGGCGTGCTTTTAAAGAGATCTGTTCAGCTCTGGCCCGCAAGCGGGTTAAATTTATTCTTCAATATCCTGCAGTGTTAAAAATCTTTCCGGATAATGCAAAACCTATCACTTGTAATTCACCAGAAGAGGCGGAAAAAGAACTAGCCTCCTTATTCACCCCCAAAAAAGCTCCCGGACGTAGAAGGCATAATGCATTCTGATGAGACTTTAAATCATCGCAATTAGGTCGAAGTTTCGCAACCTCTTCTACCCAAGGGACCAAGGTCTCCGGTCAAGCAGGGACCCATAAGTCACATGGTACACATTAAGAGAGAGAATCTAGTCCCAACACAGGGGCCTGGGGGGTGAAGAGAGAGGATCTCTGATGGTTTTAACTCGATAGGTTTAAGGCCCTTATTCTGAGCGCAAGACGCCCGAGCTAAGTTGTTCTATCGGGGGAATCGTTGATCTAGGAGTGATTAATATCTATACGCATAGGGAGTGAGGGGAGGAGAACGGGTAGTAGGGAATATCTTTAAAAGATGGTAGGAGGGATGTTATTTCTCATATTTAAAAAAGGGAAGTCAGCGACAGGAGAGGGAAAAAGGAAAGGGGAGGAAAGGGGGTTTTAACTTTCTTGGTTTGTATACTTTAAGATATACTGTTTGTTTCAACTGGGGTCCATCTAAAACCCACCTTGATTCTATAACCAAATGGGGATACCACAATGTTTGAAATGATTAGTTGGAATATTAAGGGGTTGCGGTCTCCTCACAAGAGGAATATGGTCATACGGCATCTGGGGAAAATGAAACTAGACCTAGCCTTATTACAAGAAACACACCTAGAGGAAGGGGATTTCAAGCGGATGCAAAAGGGGTGGGTGGGGGAGGTATGGGGCTCTCCAGCAAAACAAGGGAAATCTGGAGTGTTAATCCCTTACATAAAAAGCGGGGTGCAAACTGATTACCTAGCAACAGATAGCTGGGGGAGATGGATAAATGTGGTGTTGGGATACCCCGGGCTGGTAGACTTAGTGTGTACAACGTGTATGCTCCCAATAAGAGAGATAGACCCTTTTTTGCCGTGATTGAACAGAAGGTACTGGGGGATAGCAACAAAAACATTCTGCTAGGGGGAGACTTTAACAGTGTGATGAGCAATTTAGAGGATAGAAAGAGAGTGGATCACCGACCTAGACAGGGGATTTCCACTAAAGCCGCTACTAAAAGAGCTTTGTGATAACACTCAGCTGGTGGACGTGTGGAGATCATCTAATCCAGCAGAGAGACAGGTCACACACTTCTCTCATTCGAGACAGTCTTGGTCCCGCATTGACTATCTTTTAGTGTCCCAGAACCTAGTCAAGCAAGTAGAAGGGGTAGGGATCAATGACATAGTCATTTCTGACCATGCGCTAATCAGTATTAACATCAGGGAAACACAAAAACGGGTTCAGACATTTTGTGGGGGTTTCCTTTTTTTTCTCTGGCAAATGATGAACAATTCAGGGATATCCTCAAAGGGTGGTGGTGGGAGTTTGAAAAAGAGAATCAGGAACAGTCAAAGTTTGTATTTTTGTACTGGGATGCAGCAAAGGCTGTTCTGCGAGGAAGGATTATGCCTAAAGGCAAAAAAAAAAAAAAGAAAGTATCTAAGCACTGATGGAGGCCACTGCTACCCTGAGAACAGCTTATACCAAGTTTTTACAAAACCCGAACTCAGACGAAAAGGTAGAGGGGGTACAGGCCAAAGCGGCATACGACCTGCAGCAGGGTAAAATTAGAAGACATGTTCAGGGGATCACTTAAAACTATCTCTTTACAAACATGGGAATAAAGCTGGTAAATTGTTACCAATTTAGTCAGGGGAAGGAAGCATTTACTAACATCTTGACTAGCAAGACGGGACAGGGGGAAATAAACCCAAATGACCCTAAACAAAATTAACTCGAACTTGAGGGAATACTATGCCAATCTGTACTCACAATCCCCTTATGATCTGGAAAGGGTCGAGAATTTCTTAAGGGTTGAGTCTACCCAATTGACAGATGAGGACCGAGGGGCCTTAAATAGGGAAATAAGGGTTGAGGAAACCCTCGGAGGTCATAGGGAAAATTACCTATGGGGAAAGCGCCAGGTCCCGACGGATTCTCGGGGGACTTCTATAAGTTATGAGGGAGGAGCTGTCACCCAACTGCAAGGGGTCTTCAATGCAATAAAAAAAACTCAGAAAAAAATGCTACTACAGGGACATGGCTACGCAAGTCCTACACAAGCCAGGGAGAGATGGGACCTTGGCAGAGTCATTTAGACCAATATCCTAATAAATCAAGACCCTGAAGATTTGGTCTAAGGTCATGGCAAATAGGCTTGCCCTTATCTTACCTTCAATGATTGGAGATCACCAGATGGATTTGTAAAAGGGAGATCGGGGATCAAAAAATATTTGAATGGTTATAACAGCACAGATTGCAAACAGAAAAATCTGGAAACAAGTCAAAAGTCCAGCCTTAAAATTTGCCTTAATGCCGAAAAGGCTTTTGATAATGTTCAAATTTGGGGCTGGGTTAAATTTAGTCCTGGATAAAAATGGGGATAACTGGCTTGTGTAGGACATATGTGAATGCATGTAAAAGAACCCCCAAGCAAAGATTAACACTCCGGCTTCATTCCGAGGCCTTTAAGCTACAGAAAGGGGACAAGGCAGGGATGTCCACCTCTCCCCGCTGTTGTTTAATATAGCTCTAGAACCTTTAGCTGTGTTCCTCAGAACAAAAAATGTATCAAAGGACTGACATAGGCAAGTTAGAGACCAGATTAGGATGTTTCGCAGACGACATGCTTTTATTTCTGGAGAACCCTAGGGTCATGTAAGGAAAGTCATGAAATTTAGAGGAGTTTTTGGGCTTTTCAGGCTATAAAATCAACAAAAAATAAATGTCAACTGCTAGAATTAGGAGTCAGGGATGGCTTTCAAGCGGGGGTTTTGGGTGTGGAAAATGGCCTCTTCGACCATTACCTAGTTAGGAATCAAAATTGGGACCAGATCATCTTCTCTTTATAATCTTAATTTCACACCAATCCCTAAAAAAGGTGCGGAAGAACTCTCCCGGTGGCATAATCTTCCTCTATCTATCTGGGACGGATACAACTGATAAAGATGGTTAGTTTTGCCCGATTGTTGTTTTCCCACTCCAGAATGTTTCCGCTGCTCATTAAACACAAGGATATCAATCTGTTTAAGGGAGCTTTCAGGAAATTCATATGGAGCAAGGGTAAGACAAGAATAGCAATGAACAGCTAGTTCTCAGAAAAGACAAGGAGGGGCCCAACTTCCCGATATCAGACTATATAAACTGGCGGCGATGTGGCGGCACATTTCTGGACTGGTTCCCTGACACGAGTTATTTCCCAACACTCAAGCAGAAGTCCAACTGGCACATCCTTGGGAACTCGAGGCTCTTCTGCTAACCCCATACAAGGCTCTCCCGCAGATCACTAAGGATAACATTTTATTCAGGGACACTCTGGCTACCTGGCGTTCAGTTCGCAAACTATTCGGGAGGCCTAGGCATGTTACCACTTGGATGCCGTTATGGTCACTCCCAGAGTTTAGTCAAGGCAGAGAGAATAGGTTATTTGGGATTTGGAGAAACCAACGTATCCTTACTCTAGAGGATTTATTAGAAGGCCAAAGGAGTTGGGAGAGGATGCAGACTCGGTATGGGTTGAATGCTAACCAGGTATTACAGTATATGCAGCTCAAAAAGTTTGTGTATTCCAAGCTGGCTAACCTGGAGGCTATAGATGAGCCAAGATGATTTGCAGGGATTATGAAAAAGAATGATGGAATGCAACTTTGTCCCCGGTTGTACTGGAACTTTCGGCATGGGCAACAAGGGATACAGCGCAGACGATATTTTCCAAGTGGGAGGGGGAACTCAGCGATGCAGAAATATCAGATAAAATCCTTAAAGGTCTAGAGATTGTCAGGAAGGCTACGGTCAGTGAGGTATGGAGAGAAACTCAATTTAAGATAGTACACAGAGCAGTATACGCATTTAATATCCCATTCGGTGAGAGTAGTCAGGGTATAAATTATCTCAAAGCTTGGGCCCAAGTGGGGGAATGACAAAGGCAAACCTTCTCCATTGCCTTTGGGGCTGTACTCACATACAGAATTTTCTGGGGAGAGGTCTTGGAATTTATGAGGAGGTATGGGACCTTCAAAGTACCATGGAACCGCAAAGCGCATCTTCCATTATATAAATAATGCCTGAAGGGAAGCAGGGTGGGGGGGGTGGGATTACTCAAGGACAAAGGAGTGCATTTGGTGCTATTAGCATCTAAACGCATTATACTTAGACATTGGCTGAAAACAGAGAGTCCGGAAGTAGCTGAGGTTAAAATAGCCATGACACAACTCCTATTTTTGGAAAAGCTAGACACAGAAAGGAATAAGGAAAAGATGACAAGAGGCTTCTTTAAAAAATGTAAGGCATTTAATAGAAGGGACCTGCCAACGAACAAGAAATTATGGGGATCAAATTTAAACCCTTTAAATATTCCTCCTATTACCTAAAGGAAAAAATGAGTGGGAATCTAGGGAAATTAGACATAATGGAGAAGATAGGGGAGAAGATGGGACACGGGGTTGTTTTTTTAAGGTTTCAACATCTCGTGTTTGGGATGTTACATATTGTTATATATCAAATTCTTGTATATGACATTTCCGAATGTCTTGGTGAAGGAAAATAAGAAAAGAGGAAGGAAGAGACGGAGAAACGCATTTCACTGTAAATCTGTATTTTTGCTGGTACCATTTTCATATCAGATGTGTGATCTCTGTATTTTCCTAATAAAACATTGTTTTAAAAAAAAAAAAAAAACACAAGCGATGGCGTAAGCCACGCCAGGGAGCGGAAACTAAGTAGGTCCCTGTTTTCACCAGAGCCCGCTGCAAAGCGGGATGGACTTGCTGCGGCGGGAGTCTACCAGGTCGCACCCTGACGTGACTTTCTTGCGGAGGCACCGAGGTGTAGCGTGGGGACAAAATCGTCAGGCAGGGTCGTAGTCGGGGACATGCAGAAGGTCAGGACAGGCAGCTATGGTTCGTAGATGTGGACAGGCAGAAGGACAGGGCAGGCGGCAAGATTCATGGTCGAGGAACGGAAGCAAACGGTACGGAACACAGTAATCAGAACAAGGCTTAGGAACGCTTTCTCTATAGGCTATTGGCACTAAAGACCCGGCACAAGACCAAAGGGGGGCAGGCTTAAATAAGGGCAGCGACCGGCAATACCCAATTAGCGGTGCGCTGGCCCTTTAAATTTCACAGAGTCGGCACGCACGCGCCCTAGGGCTCGGGGATGCATGCGTCGGGAGACTGGAGCTGCAGCAGGAGCGCGGTCAGTTAAGTGGGCAGGGACCCGGCCGGCAGGGTGAGCATGCCTGCCGCTGACACGCGGGCGGCGGTGACGCTCGTACAGGGACCACAGGTACGCCTGCGACCCGGGACGGGGTTCGCAGGCGCACCCGTGACAAGTAGCTGTTACCTTGTTCAATCCTGGTTTAATTATGGTTTAAATTCATTCTCACACTTAGAAACGGCAACACTCTGAACAAAGCCAGAGCTGACCTCAATCAAAGATGACCAATGGGGGTAAATATACTGAAGAATTAAACATTTTTGATGACCGATTCCCTTTAACTATTTTTAGGTTGGAGTTTAGGATTTGGTAAAATAAAAAATAGACAAGGACATCACCAAAAATTCCTAATATATCTGCTTCATATAAAAACACAATACAAACAATAGGTTATTTCTGAAGACAAATTCCCTCCAACATGGCCGCCAGTGCCCTCCTGCACCCAAAGTAATAGGCGAGATAACCCAGCTCTATATCCTCACCTTGTGACATAAGAGGCCGGTGATTTTCCAGATCCTCCATCTTGATCTCCTTATACAGATCCTTGTGTACTCCCACTCCTCCATGGAGAAATAGACAGCGACCTCCTGACACCTTATAGGAACCTGACACACAAAATTATACAGTCATCACGTAGACCCCTCCAGTGGTGTTACTGTATAATGTCCCAGCATTCCCAGCAGCAGCGTCACCTCTCCAGTCAGCAGCTCCGCCATCTTGTTGGTGAGTTCTAGGATCTTCTGCTTATTGTCCCTCTCGTGTATCAGTGAGTGCGGGGGAGGCTCTATGATGGGGCCCCGGCTCCATCCTCCTGACACACAGAGACAGCTGCTGGGGGCCACACAGTCACCTGATGCCTTCTTCACTACTGTGTAATCCTGTGTATGGAGAGAAATCCCTGGATCATTGACCAATCTCTTCTATGTTGGCATAACCCTTGATATAGTTAAGCCCCTTCTTTCCATCTTTCTTCCAGGCTATACAAATTAGGTTCTTAAAGTCTTGTATGAGAATTGTTAAAGGGACTCTTCTATCAGAAAGGTATATTTTTGTTAAAAATCAATATACCTAGAATTTTTTTTATTTTTTTTTTTAATTTTTGGCAGCATTATTTTATATTTCGGCAGTGCTATGCAATGAAAAATTAGATATAAAATCTTCCCCTTCCCTGGCTGTGATAATGAAGAGATAAGACTCCAGAATGGCCGGGAAGACTCATCTCATTTTACTGTTGGTGCTGAGAGAAGAGCTTATCTCCATGCAATCTCTCATTAGAAATAGTAGGTAATGACATAGTTATTGTTCTGTTGTTCTCTAAAGAGGACAAAGTCACCATGGAGTAACGGGTGGTGCCCCTGAGCTGTAGCCCTTAAACCATTTTTGAAGTTTGCCCTTATACCAGATCTACTTTTATTTCTATTTGTTTAATAAACCTCCAGATGTGACCCTTGTGTTCCTGACTTAATCAAAATAGAAAGATTGTGACCCCTAGTTGCTTAGTGACCCCACATCTAGAATTAGGGGTCACTTACAGAAGACACGAGTGAAATAGACGGGTCCAAAGATGGACTACAACATCTAAGCCCAAAACTTACCAGAGAAGCCTAAAAGAACTGTAATGTCTGCAGGAAAGAAAGGACAAGAGGGAAACCTTTATAAATGTTACAAGGAATAGAAATGAGAACCAGGAAACATTTGTCAATGTGGTTGGAATATCAATAAAAAATAAGGTAAGCTGCCCGGGATAAACTTTTATCTATCCCAAAAATTTGTGGACATAATGTAAGTGGTCTAAAGGGCATGTCTTTCTTTCCCGACCTCATCTTTATGTCTCCTATAAAAAGCAAAATAGGAAACAAACACATCCTCAGGCTGAACCCCCACCATCCCCATTTCCCCTTTGGGTCCTCCAGGTGACCCCCACCATCTATTCCTCTTCCAGACGAACCCCATCAATGTTCCCCTTTGGGTCCTCCCGGCGGAAACCCCATCAATGATTTCCCCGGCTCTCCGGATGAACCGATAACGATTCCCCGGTCCCCCGGATGAACCCGATCAATGATTCCCTTTGGGTCCTCCGGGCTGACCCGATCAACTGATTCCCTTGGTCCTCCGGCGAACCGTCAATGATTCCCCTTGGGTCCTCCGGATGAACCCCTCAATGTTCCCCGGTCCCCCGGAAATGAACCCCATCATTGATTCCCTTGGGTCCTCGGACTGAACCCCACCCTTGATTCCTTGGTCCCCGGGCTGAAACGACCCCTTTTTATCTTGGCTCCTCCGGGCTGAACCCGACCATCTGATTATCTTGGCTCCTCCGGGCTGAACCCGACCTTCTGATTCCTTTGGCTCCTCCGGGCTGAACCCGACCTTCTGATTCCCCTGACTCCTCCGGGCTGAACCCAACCATCTGATTCCCTTGGCTCCTCCAGGCTGAATCCAACCATTTCATCTCCTTGGCTCCTCTGGGCCCTCTCCTCCTCGATATACCATTCCCATTGCTCCTATAACATTACTATGGCTGCATTAGTTCCCATGATACATAACTGACCATACTGGGGGCTGATCTGCAGGGCTTCCGTTGCTCAGTTCATCACTTGAAAGCTCCTGAAGCTCTTACACAGGACGCTGGATTCCTCCTATTATGTTTTTTCTCTTCTATTATTGACTTGTTAGATAATAAAGATGATAGAAATCTAGAGAAGTTTACCTCTCCGGTCACCAGGTGGAGGATCTCCAAGTTGAGGTCTAATATTCTTCTGCTGATCTCATTCCTGTCCGTGTCCATCCTTGGTGGGTCATTCAGGAGAAGGAACGCTGTGTATGAGAGTAGGAGAAAACTGGATGAACTGGAAGGTTCTAGTGCTGCAGGCGCCTTTATAGAGAAAGGAGGGGCCCCAAATCATACAGGGGCCACATCATGTGTGACATACAGAACAGGCGCTTCCTTCTCTCCTGCGGCCGCTGCTTCCTTCACAATCAGAAGAGACGAAAGACAGGAGAATGGGGGGTGGAGGACCTGTGATGATGTCACCAGGTCACATGACCAATGTCACAGGTCCTTCAGCCACCACTGATGACCCCACCCCCTCAGGTGACTGATCACATGGTGGTGACATCATCACAGGTCCTCCACTTCCTGCTGTGTGGTACATACAGGTCCCGGTAGTCTCTTGTGTTCTTGCTGTTGTCCGATTTCCCAGGATTTTGTGCTCAGGTAACGTGTATTAGGGGGAGGGGAGCTGACATGGGAACATTGTGCTGAGAGGAACATTTGGAGAAATCCTTCATTAGGAGTAGAGGGAGGGGCAGAGAAGAGCTGAGGGGGGAGGAGTTCTAGACACAATAACTGCCTGTATCTACCTATTTCTCGGTGGCCTGGTTACCGCTCTATGTTGTGTGGAGCTTATAAACCCACTTTCTTAATTAGGGTCCTTTTTTATCAATTTTCCTATCAGGGGACTATATACCTTCCTGCCTACGAGTGGGACTATATACCTATATACCTAAGTGGGGGACTATATAACTTCCTACCTGGGGGGGGACTCAGGGGTGCCAATAGGACAGTACGGGCAGTACTCGTGTCAGGGACCCTAATCAAAAATAGGCTCACTGATATGTTAACAAACAGGAACTAGTAATGGGTGGGGGCCCCATTTGATTTGGCTGTATGGGGCCCTGAAACGGTTAATAGATGACTGATGGCAGCCCTGGGGGGACTATATACCTTCCTTCGAAGGGGACTATATAACTTCTTACATACCCGGGGGGACTATATACCTTCCTACCTACCTGGAGGGGACTATGTACATTCCTTCCTACAGGTGGGGAGGCACTTTGTACCTACCTTCCTACCTACCGGGGGGCACATTGTACTTTCTTTCCTACTGAGGGGACTATATACTTTCCTTCCTACCAGGGAAACTATGTGCTTTCCTACCTACCTGGGGGGACTATGTGCTTTCCTACCTACCTAGGGGGACTATATACTTTCCTTCCTACCGGGGGGACTATATACCTTTCTACCTACCTGGGGGACTATATACCTTCCTACCTACCTGGGGGGACTATTTTACTTTCCTACCTACCCGGGGGGACTATATTCTTTCCTACCTACCTGGGGGGACTATATACTTTCCTACCTACCTGGGGGGACTATATACTTTCCTACCTACCTGGGGGGACTATATACTTTCCTACCTACCTGGGGGGACTATATACTTTCCTACCTACTGGGGGGACTATATACTTTCCTTCCTACCTGGGGGGACTATATACCTTCTTTCCTACCCAGGGGACTATATCCCTTTCTTCCTACCGGGGTGCACTATGTACTTTCCTACCTACCTGGTGGTGACTATATACTTTCCTACCTACCTGGGGGGACTATATACTTTCCTTCCTACCGGGGGGACTATATTCTTTCCTTCCTACCAGGGGGAACTATATACTTTCCTTCCTACCGGGGGGACAATATACCTTCCTTTCTACCGTGGGGGACTATATACTTTCTTCCTATAGGGGGGGATTATATTCTTTCCTATCTACCGGGGGAACTATATACCTTCCTTTCTACTGGGGGGGGAGGGAATTATAGGCCTTCCTACCTACTGGGGGAGGGGAGACTATATGCCTTCCTACCTACCGTGGGGGGGGGGGGATATATGGCTTCCTATCTACCGGGGGCGAATATGTGCCTTCCTTCCTACTGGGTGGCTGTATAGCTTCCTTTTTACCAGGGAGGGCTATATACCTTACCACCTGCCGGGGGAGCGATATACCTTATTTCCTACCGAGGGGCTATATGCCTTCCTACCTCCCGGGGGAGCTATATAGCTTAATTCCCACCGGGGGGCTATATGCCTTCCTATCCACTGGGTAGAGGAGGGCATACATATACCTTTCTACTGACCTGGGGTGTATATTCCGGTCTACCTACCCGGGGAGTGTATATACCTACCTATTGGGGGCATATATATACCTGCCTACTTACAGGGGGGCGTATTTATACCTGCCCACCTACTGGGGGGTGGTATATAACTTCCCACCTACCGGGGGCGATAATAGGATGGGACTGATAGGATTAATGTGTCTTATTGATGTGATATAGAGATTCATGTTTTATGTCTTATGCTGAATATATTATTAACCCCTTAACGACCCTGGACGTATGAGTACGCCCCAGGGTCGGTAAGGGGCCGCCGGGTGTTATCGGCTAATTGGAGCTAACACCCGGCGGTTACAATTTGGGGGGGCCGTGCCGCCCGCCCTCATTGTTTAACCCTTTTGATGCCGTGGCAAAGATGGCCGCAGCATCTAAATGAATAAAAAATGGTACCACGCACCATTTCTCACTGTGATCGGGACACCCGCAGCAAAATCGCGGGGTTCCGATCACTGAACATGGCAGCTGGGAGCCTTGTGAAGGCTTCCATTGCTGCCATGTTCTCGTTTGCCCCATTTCCGGCCCCAAGCAGGAAGTCGGGAGACCGCCATCTTGGTACACCCTAATGTATTGTATATACAATGCTGTATAAATGATCGAGCCCCTAATGGTAAAGTGCCCTAGGGGGACTCAAAGTGGAAGTAAAAAAAAAAGTTTTAATGTATAAAAAAATCTTAACAGTTCCAATCACCCCCCGTTCGCCATTTTACAAATAAAAAAAATAATAAGAAAGTTCCCCAGATTTGGTGTCGCTGAGTCCGAAAAAGTCCAATCTATTAAAATATAACTCATTTGTCCCGTGCACTGAACACCGTAGAAGAAAAAAATTCCAAACGCCAAAATTGTGTTTTTTTGGTCATTTTACGTTCTATAAAAATTGATCAAAAAGGTCTCATATATTGCCAACTGCTACCAATAAAAAGTGCACTTCAGCCGCAAAAAATGCCCCTCACTCACATCCGTAGGTGTTGGTGCAAAAAAGTTATTGGTCGCAGAAAATGGCGGTGCAAATTTAAAAAAATAGAAAATAATTGGAATTTTTTATGGCACCAAAACAAAAGGGAAACCCTACATGTTTGGTATTGCCGGATTCGCATCAACCTGTAGAATACAGAAAACACATTATATTTACGGAAGATTGAACGCCGTAAAAACAAAACCCCCGCAAACATGGCGCAAGTAAAATTTTTTCACAATTTGTCCCACTTGGAATTTTTTTTGTGGTTTCCCAGTATATTCTATATTGCAGTGAATAACACCATTAGAAAGCCCATCTTGTGCCGCAAAATAAAAGCCCTCATGTGTCTATGTAGGTGGAAAATAAAAAGTTATGGCTCCGGGAAGCCGAGGAGGAAAAAATGAAAGTATTAAAAAAAAAAAAAATCCTTAAGGTGTTAACCCTTAAGGACCCAGCCTGTTTTGGCCTTCCGACCCAGCCCTATTTTTGAAATCTGACATGTGTCCATTTTGTGAGAATAATTTTTGACACTTTTACCTAGCCATGTGATTCAGAGATTGTTTTCTCATAAAACATTGTGCTTTAAGTTAGTAATAAATTTTTTTATCTATACAATCCTTGTTTTTTTGTGAAAAATATCAAAATTCATGAAAATTTTGGAAAAATTAGCGATTTTGAAAGTTGCAAAATTTTCTGCGTGCAAGACAGAGATTATTCACCACAAAATAGTTTATAATAGCATCTCCCATATGTCCCTATAGGTTGGCATCATTTTTTAAATTTTCTTTTTTTTTTTTTCAAACATTAGAGGGCTTAGAAATTTAGTAGAAATTTTTCTCACATTTCAGAAAATTTGAAAATATACATTTTTTTAGGGCCCACTCAGTTCTGACGTGGCTTTGAGGAGCATGCATGTTAGATACCCCATAAAGTGACGCCATCTAAGAAACTAGAACCCTTAACGTTTTTACAACACTATTTGGGAAAGTTTGATAACCCTTTAGATATTTCACAGAAATTAAAGCAAAGTGGAGGTGAAATTTCAAATTTCACTTTTTTGCTTATTTTCAATATTTAATCCATTATTCACTGGAATACGGTAAATGTGATGGTAAAATGCAATTAATATCAATTCCCCCAGGTCTGCCGTTTTTAGAGATATCCATATGTGGCCCTAGTGCATTATTGGCTCAACCATAAGCCCCAGAATAGGAGGAGCACCTCCCGGACTCTGAGGTCTCATTTTCAATACGATTTTATTTAGGCGCCATTTCAGGTTTGGGGACCCCCTAAGGTGCTAAAACTTAATAAAAAACCTAAAATAAACCCATATTGGAAACTACACCCCTTAAGGAATATACCCAGGGGTGCATTGAGTATATAGACCCACAGGTGTTCACAAATTTTTTTTAGCATAAGGCTGTGAAAAGTAAAAAAAAATTTTTCCAATAATTTTAAATTTTATCTTAAAATTTTTCACATATACAAGGAATCCTGGAAAAAAAACAAACCTAAAACTTTGTTAAGCAATTTCTTCCAAGTTCGGCAATACCCTACATGTGGGTGTAAACTGCTGTTTGGGCGAAATGGCAGGGGTTTTAAGGGAGGGGAGCGCTATTTGGTTTTTGGGAAACGCAGATTTTGGTGGGGCCATGTCGCATTTGCAAAGCCCCCCAAAATAGCAGAACAGGCGAAACATTCCAAAAGTCGCCCATTTTGGATTCAACCCATCAGGGATTATCTAGGGGTGTATTCTGCATTTTAGGCACAAGGTGTTCCATATTTTTTTTTAGCATTGGGCAATGAAAAGGGGGGGAAAAACGCAGTTCAGTCATTGTTTTTTGAGTTTCAATTTTATAGCATTCGCCGTGCAGTGTAAATGATGTGATAACTTTACTATGGGGGTCGGTACAATTACAATGATTATGATTTTATTAGCTTTTTTTGTTTTATTACTTTTAACAGTAGAAATACGTCTACAAAAATTGCGTTTTTATGTTGTTCCTATTCTGACAGCCATAACTTTTTGATTTTGCTGTGCGCAGAGCTGTGTATGGGTTTGTTTTTTGCGGGATGAGTTGAAGTTTTTATTGGTACCAGTATGTGGTGCATATGATGCTATGTTCATTTTTTATTAAGGTTTTTGTTTAGATGTTTGAACAAAATTTCAGCAATCTTGGTAGTGTTTTTTATTTTTATTTTTTTTTTTGCTGTCACTTTACGGTATATATTACATGGTAGCTTTATCAGCAGGTAATACGTTACACCCATACCCAATTTGTATATTTTTTATGTTTTACTGCTTTTATACAATAAAAACATTTTATTCAAACAGGAAAAATCGTTTTTTGCATCGCCATAGTCTGAGAGCCATAACTTTTAAATTTTTCTGTGCTTGGAGCTGTGTAGGGACTTGTTTTTTGCGAGAGGATGTTGACGTTTTTATTTTGTATCATTTTTGGGGGGACAAGGCTTTTTTTACAAGGTGTTTTTAGTGTGTTTTAAAAAAATATTTATGCATCGCTATCTTCTGAGAGCTATACTTTTTTATTTTTTCTGTATACAGAGCTGTTATAAGGACTTTTTTTTTGCGGGATGAACTGACATTTTAATTGGTACAACTTTGGAGTTTTAGGAGTTTTTGATCGCTTTTTATTCCATTTTATGTGCTGCGGGATGAACATAATCTTAATTCTGTGATTTTTTTTTGGGTTTTTTTTACGGCGTTCCCGTAGGGTTAATTAACATGACAGATTTATAGGGCAGGTTTATTACGCACGCGGCGATACCAAATATGGGTACTTTATTTATTTTTGATCTTTTTTGGGGCGATTGGCGTTTGTAAAGGGGAAAAGGGGGTGTAGTATTGTTTTTTATTTTTTTGTTTTGTGTTTTACTTGTTTTTCACTTTTTTTTACTTTTTTTCACTTTTGCACATTTTTATTTTACTTTTCCCATAGGGGATTTGAATGAGAGATCTTTAGATCTCTCATTCAATAGGAATCAGTGCATAGCTTGTTGCTATGACTGGTTCCCATGACAAATGTCAGTCACGATGCGGGGCGTGCCCAAGGGCACGGCCGGGGTCGTGACGTCATAGACAACCCCGGGAAGGCATTCTCTGCCCTCCGTGTGTCTGTCAGAGGGCAAAGGAGCTGCAGGACGCCCGATCCGTTTGCGTGCTGCCGCCGACAGAGACGCAGGAGGAGCGATCTCCTCCTGCGTCTCCTTAGTTATTGCGACCGGGATGGTCGCCATAATTTCGGGGTTCCCCCCCCCCCCCCCCCACGGAGGCGATCCGGGGTCGGGGCCGACGCTGGGGGTGTCAGCTGTAATTACAGTGAAAACCCGCGCCCCATCGCGCGAAACTCTGCTTTGAGTTTGGCGATCCTCAGGACGTATCCATACGTCCAGGTGCGTTAACCCCCAAACGACCTGGACGTATGGATACGCCCAAGGTCGTTAAGGGGTTAAAGTGGTTTTCTCGCTAGAAAGATCCTATCTGTAATGATGGGGGCAGTGAAAATAAGCACTTTTTCAATTGGTTTGCATTACCTAACTCATTTAGTATAGCAGATATAAGCTAATATATGCATCTAGAGCTATTTCTGCAGCAAGTGGTCGGACCACACCCAGCCCTGGAAAAGACACGCCCCCTGTGCTGTGATTGGCTGCCTGCACTCTCTTTATGAGCTGTGCAAAATGAAAGTGAAAATTGCTGCTGCCTGTGTCCTGTTCTCTTTGTCTTTCACTTCACCCTGAGCTGTGTAATAATGGCTGCATGAGCTTTCTATGCCCGTCTCCCAGTGATAGCTCTATGAGAAGGATCTGGGCAGTTAAGGAGTCTCTAGCTCCTTGATTCACTCCCCTCACCCATATAATACAGTCTGCTCTACCACCTGCCTGATAACAGAGTGGGGAGCAGAGTGCATTTCTCACATTTATTTCATAATTTCAGGCTGTATATTTAATTGCGTACAGTAATGCAGGTGTTTTGGTTACAAGAAGCTTGTGGAGGGAGGTGACAGCTTCAGACATGAGAACTGACCATTGCAGGATGTCTGCAGAGCTGTGACATCCTCTCCCTTCCACTGCTCACACAGAATGAGGATGTCACCAGTCTTCAGTGAGGGAAGACACGCCCACTGGGAGGACAGACCCATCCTTGGATTTGAAGCTGTAAGAGACAGAAACAAGTCTGTGAAAGCTTGTAATGGGAAAACCCCTTTAAATCTTTTGCTGTATAACTGTATCTAGATGCAAGGGCATCTGTTATAGTATACTTCCCTATAGGTCTATTTTTGCTCAATGGCTCTTTTGTAAACCCTTCTTTACGGCTCAATGGTTCAAAGCTGCTACCCCCACAATGGTCAGACCAGAGCTGGTACTATTCTTAGGACCTTTCCTATGTATGGTTACTACAGGCACAGTTCTGAAGTTCATTGCTAGAAAAACACTATAAAACACTACGTCTTGCACACAGCTAGCTAGCTTCGGCTGGGACCATGACCAGTTTGTGCCCAGCACCCCTTTTTGTCTTCATCGAGGGAGATGGGTGTACACAGGGGCTCCCCATTTCACTGTGCATGAACTAATCAACTGTAACTGCAACCAGGGCTGGGGTATGTGGAGTCGGAGGTATTTTCAGGAGTCGGAGTCATCATAAAAGGACGATAGATTTCCCAAAATATATAATTGTTGGTCCAGTTAGTTCTGCAGTGCAAAGAGCGAGAGGAATTGGGGTGCGGCCAGTGCTATGCTCCATATCTTCAGCCCCATCACATGAGGAGTGTAATTGATGACATGGAGCAGGCAAAGCGCTGCCCAGGGGGAAAAAATTTGCTCCACGGCAAACAGATTTTAGCAAAATTTTTCACCTGTTTTCAAAGAAGTAGAAAGAGTTTAACTATTTATCAAAAAAAGACTGTGGCTGAGGCTATTCCCTTTTTACCCCAACCCTTGTTAGGATGTTGCCCTGTGGTCACCGCTTTACCCCCAACCCAAGTTAGTGTAGAGAGGCCGTTCTCTAGCCTGGAAATAATGAGATCAGATGTGAGGTCATGTATGCAGGATTGATGGAGGGCAATTTCTATTTCTCAAAAACAAATTCAGAGACTCCACAAATGTTCCTGCAGTGTTTTGCATGTTTACAATTTTTTTGTGTCCTAAAGTTGTATCCAATAAATATAATTTACACTGACAAGCAAAATGGTAACAATGGTTTGAACTTGTGACTTTCAGGCTCCGTATCTCAACATCCCCTACAGCTTTGTACATGAGGTACTGTAATTTTATATACAAATCATTTAACCTATCTTATACTTACATTGGACTTGCAAGTATTTAGCATCTGCTTAGTTCTGCAGATTCTTTCCTGTGACTGCATTGTTACTGTTTTGCTCCTAAAAATCAAAATGTTAATTTCTATTATTTTGTTAGTATTTGGAAAATCCACCTTTTGGTTTTCAATACTGCCTGAATCCTTCTGGGCTCTGAATCTTGACCAAAATGTAATCCCAGGTCACTTCTACACATTCCCAATGTTGGTGCAGACTGGACTTTGATACAAATACAGCTTTTTCTTCAACTCTACCCACAAGTGCTTAAAAGATCAAAACATTGTTACCCTTTTGCTTGTCAGTGTCTGTTCTATCTAAATAGCTTGATGATTGTATCATAAGGTGATAAACAGCCTGATGTTACCATTTTACTACAGTAAAGTTATCACTTAAACATGCACAGGAGTTGGAGTCAGGAGTCGGAGGTTTGGGAAATTGAGGAGTCGGAGTTGGGGCTTCGGCTTGCCGACTCCTCAGCCCTGACTGCAACTAAGTATTTTTTATTTCATTATTTATTACATCTTTAATTGTTGTATATTTTCTGCTTTGCTTGTAATTAATTTATTTGACTGCCAATAAATCAACCACTTACAGGGGCGAGTGTACCTGGGGACCTCCGGGGGGGGGGGGGTGGCGGGGGGCAAAATACTGATCTACCGTTCGGGCGGGTGGGGCAGAAGTACCTGCCTATCTACCAGGTTGGCAGATATATGTGCCTTCTTAGCTATGGGGAGGGGCAGCTATACCTGGTTCCTAGCTATGGGGAGAGGCGGCTATACCTGCCTTCCTAGCTATGGGGAGAGGCGGCTATACCTGCCTTCCTACCCATGGGGAGGGGCGGCTATACCTGCCTTCATAGCTATGGGAATAGGCGTGCTATACCTGGACTTCCTAGCTAATGGGAGAGGCGGCTATAACCTCCTTCCTAGCTATGGGAGAGGCGGCAATACCTGCCTTTCCTAGCTATGGTGAGAGGCGGCTAAACCTGCCATCCTATCTATGGATAGGCGGCTATACCTGCCCTTCCTCGCTACGGGGGAGAGGCGGCTATACCTGCCAACCTAGCTAGTGGGAAGGCGGCTATACCTGCCTTCCTAGCTATGGGGAGGCGCGGCTATACCTGCCTTCCTACCCATGGGGAGGGGCGGCTATACCTGCCTTCCTAGCTATGGGGAGGGGCGGCTATACCTGCCTTCCTAGCTATGGGAGGCCGCGCTATACCTGACCCTTTCAAGCTATAGGGAGCGCTGACTATACCTGCCGATCCTACCCCTGGGGAAGGCGCGCGTATACCTGCCTCCTACCCATGGGAGCGCGGCTAAAACAGCTTCCTACCGCATTGGGAGGGCGGCTATACAGCCTTCCAACCCATGTGGAGGCGGTGCTATACCTGCATGATCCTACAGTATGCAGGCCGACCAATAGATTTCTCTACCCTCATAGAATAGAGAGATGCACTTCCTTTTGCGGGCCTGACTTGCAGGCTGCTGATTAGTTGCCCAGGGAATTATGGGTATGCTGGACGATTTCCAAAAAGCTGCAAAAATTAAGTGGGGCTTGATCGAAAACAAGAGAGCGCTGCATACTTAAAGTTGAATTTAGCTGTGACCTGAATCCAAACCGTGACAATACTGTATGTCTAAAGGGGTTTTCTCCCCACAATGATTGACTTTTATCATTTAGGGAAAATTAAACGATGATGATTATAAAATACATTGCTGTTCTGATTTTACTTTGTTTAGGATATAGACTTTTTCTTCTGCTTGGGTACATAAGTGTCTATCTCCCCCTGTCCCCGACTAGAAGGTGTGAAGCTGGCTGAGGCATTGTGAAATAGAATGGTGAGACAACCCCTTTAACCTCAGAGACTATTCTCATTTTTAATCCCAATTATTTCTAATTTTGTGAGGGTCGGGTTGGACCCATGTTGTCAAATAGTCTCCGAAAAAATGGGAATCTCGCAAGAGAACAGAGAGTGACTTTTGATCACTACATTTACTATTTTGCCATAGGCAAAATAGTAAATATAGGGCCCTATGTTGTGTCTCCATTGCGCATTTGGGACTGCAGCAGCTAAGGGACAGACAGAGGAAAGGAGCATGTACACCGCCCTTTTCACCTTTGCAAAGGGGAAATCGCCCCAAAAAAAGACAGAAAAATAAAGTATGCATATTTGGTATCGCTGCATGGGTGACAACCTACCCTGTAAATCTGTGATGTTTTTTAACCCGCGCGATGAACACAGAATTGCGATTATCGCTCATCCCGTAGCACATTAAATGGAATGAAAAGCGATTAAAAACTCATATAAACACCAGATTGGAAACAATGAAAACTTCAGTTCATCCCGCAAGAAAAAAGCCCTTACACAGCTCTGTATACGGAAAAATAAAGTCATGGCTATCAGAAGACAGTGATGCATAAATATTTTTACACACCTGCTCTGGTACTTTGCGGGCTTTGTAAATGCAACGTTGCACCCACCAAAATCTGGATTCCAAAAGTCAGATAGTGCTCCTTCCCTTGTACGTCCTGTTATTTGCCTAAACAACAGGTCACACCCACGTGTAGCCAAACTTGGAAGTAATTGCATAACAAATTTTGTGGTGCTTTTTTTTTTTTTTTTTCCAGGATTGTTTGAAAAGGCTTAATTTTTACAGTTAAATTTGCAGATTGTTGGAAAAAAAACCTGTAGGTTTGATATGCTCACTGCACCCCTGACATATTCCTTAAGGTTTCGTGTCCAATATGGGGTCTTTTAGTCGTGCATCTGAATACGTTTTAGCACCTTAGGGTGCCTGCAAGGAAATTTTTAAATTTTTCCTCCACTTTGCTTTAATTTCTGTGAAACACTTTAGGGGTAATAAACTTCCTAAATACTGTTTTGAACACTTTAAAGGGGTGCAGTTTCTTAGGTGGGGTCATTTATGGGGATAACATACAGACTCCTCAAAGTCACGTCAGAGCTGGACCGGTCCCTAAAAAAAAAAATCTATTGCAAATTTTCTTGAAAATGTCCCCTAATGTCATAAAAAAGAGACATGTAAAAATGATGCCAACCTACAAAGAAACCTGGAAGATGCAAGATTATCCAACATATTTATTGAGTGGAATAACTGTTCGTCTTGCTCGCAGAAATGTCTAAACTTTGAAAATGGCAAATTTTTCTGAATTTTCACAAAATTGTGATATTTTTCATTAATAAACAAGGATGGAGTAGACCAAAATTTCTTAAATCACAATCTCTGAATCACATGGATAGGTAATAGTATCAAAAAGTTATTCCCACATGTCAGATTCCATGCCAGTGAGGTCAAAGCTGGATGCTGCCAAAACAGGGTTAATCACTTTCCCCCAGTATCATCCGTGTGTACAGGTCCGCACTGTCTGGGAAATGGCTTCATATTGGCTCATCTCACCTGATGCATCAATTTCTTCATCAGTAACAACATAAAGGATTTCCCAACCAAGGGACATTTCTGATGTATCCACAGGGTCTCCATAAATTAATTATTATTATTATTATTTTAAAGCGACCATTGATTCCAGGAGCGCTGACACATCGGAGGGGTTTTACATATAAAACAAAAGTCTAACGATTACAAAAGATAAATGAACAATGAACAATTGCACGACACAGAGGGACGAGAGGACCCTACCCGCGAGGGCTTACAACTACAGGAGGAGAACAAGAACCGATAGGTGCGGGGGGCAGACATGTATGAGGGGGAATAGTGACAAGTTTAGTGAATGGTTGTAAGGCAATCCTTGAAGAGGTGGTTTTTCAGGATACTTTTGAAGTTGGTGGAGAGTGGGGGAGAGTGTCTGATTTGTTGGGCAGTGAGTTCCAGAGTGTGGGGGAAGCACGAGAGAAGTCTTGAGAGTGTTGTGTGAGGATGCTGAATAAGGGGGGATCAGAGGTAAAGACCCTGTGAGGAGCGGAGATAGGCCGTGAGGGAGATACCGGAAATTTGGCAGAGATGTCATGGAGGGCTGAGCAGTTCATGGAGAGCCTTGTATGTCTCATGGGATAAAGCTTGAAATGGAAATTCGCTGGGCAACTGGGAAGCCAGTGAACGTATTGGCAGAGGTAGATTCATAGGAGTAGCGAGGAGAGAGGTGATAAGACGTGCAGCAGAGTTAAGGATGGATTGGAGGGAGCGAGGTGCTTAGCTGGCACACGCCACAGAGAAGGATGATTTGCAGAAGGCTAGGCGGTAGATGATCAAGGGCCATGGACCAGCAATATATTGTGGTGTCATAGATGAGAATGAGCGATAGCGAGAGATGTTTTTCAAGGTGGAGGCGTGCAGCAGAGGTGAGGGTTGGATGTGGGGTTTGAAAGATACAAACAGGTCTAGGCATTACCCCAAGACAGCGGACCGTGGGACCTGGTGCTCTATGTAGGGCCGTTGACTGTAATAGAGATATCATGGGGCAGGGGTAGAGTTTGGACGTGGAAAGATGATGAGTTCTGTTTACTTCCACGTTATTTTAAGGGAGACGTGAGGAGAAGAAGAGGAAATGGAGACAGACAAATCAGGGATCCGGAGAGTAGAGAAGTGACATCTGGGCCGGAGATGTAGAGTTTGGTTGTCGTCCAGACATAAAGGTGTAATGAAAAGCCGTGTGAGGCTATCGAGCTGACCCATGCCGAGACTGTAGATACACACGAAAGTAGTGGGCCCCAGGACTGACCCTTGTGGGACACCACAGAGAGAGGCCGGGTGGAGGAGGTGAGCTAGAATGAGAGACGCAGTGAAAGTCCCAGTATCACATGAGGTCATGATGCGATCCAGTATAAGGGCCAAGTCTGTGGATGCCGATATAGAGGAGAGGATTTGTAGCAGTGAGGGAATGGTCGACAGTAGTCAAAGGCATGAGGCCAGGTCTAAGAGGAGGAGCACATAGAAGTGGCATGAGGCTTAGCAGTACTAGTCATTAGTGACTTTGGTTATGGCTGGATTTTCGGTAGAGTGTGGGTCGAACACCATGTCATGATAGAGGATGACCTCACCTCTGGAGAACAACCCGACCCTCATGGAGATGGGCCACTGCATCCAGTGGTTCGGAATTAACAGAGAGGTGGCCACACATGTACAGCGGGTCTCACATTCACTTCTATAGAGTTAGGATGGGGGCCGCATCATCTATCAGACATTATAGAATATCGTGGATGTGTAGTGGAAACACCCTAGTATCCATGTGGTACGGCTCAGAGAACTGCTTCTCCTCTGTCCCCCCCAGAGGTTCTGATATGTAACACATGATGTGGACCCCTGTGGAATTTGGAGCCTCCTCCTTACCCCAAAAAATGCTTATGCAGTACTAGAACCTTCCAGTTTTATCCATTTTCTCCTATTCTATACACAGCGTTCCTTTTTCCTGAACGACCCACCAAGGAAGGACACGACAGGAATGAGATCAGCAGAAGAATATTAGACCTCACCTTGGAGATCCTCCAACCAGGTGACCGGAGAGGTAAAACTTCCTAGTATTTTCTTATCATCCTTTATAAACCTAACAAGTCCAATGATAGAAGAGAAAATAATCCATAATAGTGAGGAATTCAGTGTCCTGTTAAGAGCTTCAGGAGCAGTCCAAGTGATAACTGAGGCAGGGCGGAAAACCTGCAGCTCAGCCCCTAGTATGGTCAGTTTAAGGTATCATGGGAACCAGTGGCACGCCATAGTAGAGTATAGGACAATGAGACAGGCGAGAGCGCGTCCCGTTATACCAAGGAGGAGAGACCTGGAGGAAGCCAAGGAATCAGATGAGGTCGGGGTCAGCCTCAGAGGAGCACGGAAATCAGATATGGACGGGTATCACGCCGTGGAGGAGCTAAGGGAATCAGATGGGCGGATTCGGGCCCTTAGGAATGCAAGATCAGATGTCGGGGTCAGTGCCTGGGAGATGGAGCCAAGGGCATCTGGATGGACGGAATACAGCCTGGAGGAGACTGTTTTTGGGGGCTGGTTATTTTCACTAAGTTTGTCATTTATATGGAGAACACACAGAAGATGTCAGGTCAAGTAGAGCACATGGTCCATCTAGACTGGGCGCTTACAATATGATCCTACTTAATTTATCTTCTTCTGATAGAATACAAGAGAGATGGTCCCAAGACAAGCTAAGGACTCTCTGTTTTGATACTGTCATATTCCCAACCACATGGACTAATGTTTCCCTGGTACTTATTCTAATTCCACTGTAACGGTTTTTCCATCTTGTTCCTTTCTTTCCTCCAGAACATTACACTTCTTCTATTTCGACTCGTTTCTTCTTGCGCGCCCAATAGCTAGAATCAGGGGTGTCACTAAACGCCTGTATCTAAGGATCACAATCTCTCTATTTCTATTAAGTCAGGAATACTGGTGTCACATCTGGAGGTTTAATAAATAAATATAAAAGTAGATCTGGTTTAGGGACAAACTTCAAAAATGGTTTAAGGTCTACAGCTCAGGGGCACCACCCGTTACACCATGGTTACTTTTGTCCTCTCTAGAGAACACCAGAACAATAACTATTTCCATTACCTACTAATTCTAATGAGATAATTGCATGGCGTGCATGAGCTCTTCTCAATCAGCCACACCGTAAGAATGCAGATTAGTCATCCCCGTCCCATTCTATACTGTCTCTCAATCTCGTCATTATCTCAGCCAGGGAAGGGGAGTCGCGATTTTATACCTCACATCTTCATTCGTCATAGCAACCCCCGAAATAAAAGAAAAATACTGGCTTATTTAAACATCATATCTCAAGTTATGCCAACATAGACAGAATTGTCAATGATCCAGGGATTTCCTCTCCTAACATGATTACAAACAGTATTGAAGAAGGCATCAGGTGACTGTGTTGTGCCCCCAGCAGCTGTCCCTATGTGTCAGGAGATGAGCCGGGGCCCATCTCATAGAACAACTCCCCCACTCACGTGATACATGAGAGGAACAATAAGCAGAAGATCCTATGAACTCACCAACAAGATGTACGGAGCTGCTGACTGGAGCGGGAGACATGCCACGCATGCTGTCTGGGAATCGCAGGGGGGGTGGATGGGGGGGGGGGGGGGGGGGGGGGGGGGGGGTATTATAAAAAACATAATTGGGTAAGTGACATTATACAGTAACACCACAGGAGGGGCTCTGGGTGATGACTGTTTCATTTTGTTTGTCAGGTTCCTATAAGGTTGGTCCAGGAGGTCAGCTGTCTATTTCTCCATGAGGAGTACAGGAGATTCTAGAAGGACACAAGGGATCTGTACAAGGACTCATGATGGAGGATCACTGGAGAAAAACACCGGCCTCTTTATGTCCAAGGTAAGGAGAGCTGGGTATCTCGCCTATTACTTTGGGTGCAAAACGGCACGGGGCCTGTTGGGGGGAATTTGTCTCAGAAATAACCTATTTTTTTTATTGTTTTTTTTATATAAAGCAATTTTAAAAAATTTTTTGGTATGTCCTTGTCTATTTTTTTTTTTTTTTACCAAATCCAAAACTCCAACCTAAAAAAAGTTAAAGGAATGGGTATAAAAAAATTTTTTATTTTTCTTTAAAAATTTTTTTCCCCCCCTTGGTCTTCTGTGACCGAGGTCAGCCGTGGCCTTGTCAGGGTGTTGCCGTTCCTAAGTGTGAGAATGAATTAAAACCATAATTGAACCAGGATTGAACAAGGTAACGGTACTTTACTTTTTCTTTCCCCAACAGCTTTCTAACCTATCCACTGGCCCCCAGCTTTTCTGGGCCCTTTATTCTCAACCCCATTTTTCTGAAAATGATTGCTGTTCCCAAATCCTTTTTTGGGAAATGGGCTTTTATCTCCCCCCATTTATCCCTCTCATCAGTCTGCTGACACCAACCTGTTTCCCACTATCAATTCCCTCCTCACTAAACTGTCCCAACCAAATTACAGTCTGTCCTTCTCTCACCTGCTCACCCTCTCTGCTCCTCCTGGCTGCTGGGGACATATCCCGTACGTTCCTCCTTCATTCCCACTATAAATAACCTCTTCACGAAACCATCCCAACCAAATTACAGTCTATCCTTCTCCCACCCCCATCCTCTCCGGTCCCCTTTGGGTGTGGGGACATATCCCCCGTGTTTCCCCCCTCATTCCACTATTGATTTCCTATCCTAATTATCCCCCACTATAATTTGCCCCTGCTTCCCCCCCTTTTCCTCTCTGGAACATGCGGTCTGTCTTTAACAAACTTTCCTACCTACACAACCTCTTTATATCATGTAACTTCTCCTTCCTTGGTCTGACGGAAATCTGTCTGACACCCTCTGACAGCCTCCCCTGCTGCACTCTGATTTGGCAGCCTCCAATTTACTGATGCTCCCCGCCTCGGTAACGAGCACGGTGCAGGTGTTGGTCTTCTCCTTTCAGAAACCTGTTCCTTTGTTCGCATTCCACCTCTACCTTCCCACACACTCCCCTCCCTTTGAGGGTCACTCTTTGCGTATCTACTCCCTCACCAAGTCTACCATCTGCCAGGCCTTGCCACCGCCTTCCTCTACCATTTCGCTTCCTGGCATCTCAACTTTCTTTATACTGACATCTTTGCTATCATCATAGAAGACTTCAACATCCCCATCAACACATCCCACTCAGCTGCCCGCAAACTCCCATCACTCCTCTTCCTTCAGCCTCTCGCAGTGGACCTCTGGAACAACTCCCAAAGAGAGGGACACACTCATCTTCACCCACCTCTGCCCATTATGTAACATCTCAACCTCACCTCTCCCTATATACAACCACAACCTGTTTACCTTCTCCACCATCTCCAGCCCACCTGGCTCTCCTTTCTCTGGTCTAGTATACCAAAGGAGGAACTTTCAAGGTCTCAACGCTCACCCTACAATAGAATCACCTCCACTCTATTCGGACACCTCCCTCACACACCAGTACCCAGAAAATCAATAGTCAACCCTGGTTAACAGATTCTCCGCTGGAAGAAAAGCAACTCCACTTTCCTGCATACAAACCATCACTCCTCACATTTAAGTCTGTACTCATCTCTGCCAAACAGGAGTACTTTATTATTGTCCTATCCTCTCTGTCTCACAACCGGAGGCAACTATTAAACACTTTCCTCTCTCTCCTTCATCCCACAGCTTTACAGCCTCCATCTCTCCTCTCAGCAGATGATTTTGTCGCTCACTTCCTGAAGAACACCAACCTCCTGAGAGAAAGCTCCACCCCACCTCTATACCTGCAAGGTCACCACCGCCCACCTCTATATCTGCACAATGCTCTTCCCCTTTAACCTACTTCTCCACTGTTACTCAAGACAAGCTTTCCTCCCTACTATCCAAATCCAACCTAACTACCTGTAACCTTGCTCCACTGCCATCCCACCTCATCACAGACCTTAGTGCTGTTATCATCCCAGCCCTCACCCATCGTTGACCTCTGGAATCTTTCCTTCCTCCTTTAAACACGAGACCATCACACCCATCCTAAAGAAACCGTCTCTTGACCTCTTCTCTTTGTTCAAGCATTGTCCCATCTATTGCTTCCATTTGCCTCTAAGTTCCTCTAACAGCAGATATCATCTCTCATCCAACTCTCTTCTTGAGCCACTGCACTCTGGTTTCCAATTACACCACTTTACCAAAACACCCTAACCAAAGTCACCAATGACCTAGTAACCACTAAAGCCTCCCGCCACTATGCTGTCCTTCTAGATTTTCCTCTGGTTTTGACACGGTTGACCATTCCCTCCTGCTACAAATCTTCTATTTCCTCGGTATCATTGAGTTGGTCCTTTCCTGGGTCTCCTCATACTTCACTAATCAGATGTTAAGTGTCTCTCACTCGCACACCACCTCCTGCTCTCGCCTTCTCTCAGGGGTCAGTCTTGGTTTCCCTCCTCTTCTCTATTTACGCTCTTGGCCTGGGTCAGCTCACCGAATCTCATGCCTTTCAGTACCAACTGTATGCTGACGACACCTAACTTTACATCTCCGGCCCAGATATTAACTCTCTGCTCTCACTGATCCCAGACTGTCTTTCGTCCATATCCCCCTTTCCAGTCTCCTAAAACTAAATGAGGGGAAACCTGAATTTATCATCTTTCCACCGTTCCACCCTATACTCCCACTGGATCTATCTGTCACTGTCAACAACTCTACAGTCTCACCGGTCTGCAAGTCCGCTGCCTTGGGGTAACCTTTGACTCCAAATTGTACTTATACACACTTCACAAGCCTTTAACCCGTTACCAACGGAGACAGTTTAGGCCTCTCTTGCCAGAGCCCCATTTTTAAATCTGTCATGTGTCTCTTTATGTGAGAATACTTTTTGACACTTTAACCTATCCTGTGATTCAGAAATTGTTTTCTCGTGAAACATTGTGCTTTAAAGATAGTAGAATTTTGGTCCAAAATATGCTTGTTTTTTTGTGAAAAAATATCAAATTATCGTGATAAATTGGAAAAAATTTACCAATTTCAAACTTCAATAAATCTCTTTATGCATGTAAGACGATGGTTATTCCACTCAAAATTGTTTATAACTAGATCTACCATATGTATGATGTAGTTTGGCATCATTTTTTTTTAAATGCCTTTTTTTTCTTTACGACATTAGGGGATTATAAATTTTGTAGTAATTTTCAAATTTTCAGAAATTTTGCAATATACATTTTTTAGGGACCAGTCCAGTTCATAACACGACTTTGATTGACCTGTATGTTAGATACACCATATATGACTATCAAGAACTAACCCCTAATTGTATTCAAAACCGCATTAAGGAAGTTTTATGGTTTAAAAAAAAAAATAAAAAAAACCCATTTAGGTGTTTCAACAGGATTACCAGCAAAGTGTAAGTGAAATTTCAAAATTTCTACTTTTTGCTGATTTTCAATTTTTAGACCATTAATTGAACAAGTATACGGTAATTGTGATCAGGGGAAATGCAAACATTAATATTGGATTACAAGTTTTCTGACCATTTCAGAGATATCAATATGTGGCCTAGTGCTTATTTGGCTCAAACACAAGCCCCTGAATTAGGAGAAGCACCTACCGGAATCTGGGTCTCATTTTCATTACGTTTTATTTAGGAGCCTTCAAGTTTGCGGTAACCTAACGGTTCAAAAATCTCATTAAATACCCTAATTAGTCCCCATATTGAAACTACAGCCCTTACGGAATATATCCAGAGGTGTAGTGAGTATATCGACCCCAAAGGCGTTTCACAAATGTTTTTAGCGTTCGGCTCTGAAATTAAAAAAAATATATTTTTTTTCAATAATCTTCAAGTTTATGCTGAATATGTTTGTTTTTTACATGGAATATTGGAAAAAAAGCACCATAATTGTGTTACTCAATTTCTTCCAAGTTCGGCTAATCACCTACATGTGGGTGTAAATTGCGTTTGGGCGCATGCTGGGGGGGGTTTCATGGGAGGGAGAGACTTTTGGCTTTTGGCGCTCAGATATTGGTGGGGACATGTAGCATCTGCAAGCCCAAAATTTACTAATAATGGGAAACCCTTCTAGTAGCTGAACCATTTTGGATTTATCACCCTCATGGGATATCTTGCGATAGGGGGTTTGTGCTTTTTGGGGTAACTGGTGTGACCGGTAGTTTTTGTTTGTTGTTAGCTTTGGGACTTGGTTAGGGTGGGGTTTAGATGGGAAAATTTGGGGTGGTTGGGGTGGTAGGGCGTCAGGGTTTACAGTTTGGCTCATGTACTGGTGTTTGGTCGGGTGTTATGGTCGTGGGGGGAGGGAATTGGTATGGTGTAGTTTGGGGTGGTCTTGGGGGATTGTGACAATTGTGTTGAGTGGGGGTGTTTTTGGGGAGGGGGGTGGTGGGGAAGTGGAGGTAAGAATGTGAGGGGGGGAGGGAGAGCGGGAGGTGGGGGAGGGGGGCGGGAGGGGGGGGGTGTGGGGAGGTCGGGGAGGAGAGGGGGGGGGGGGCGGGGGGGGGGGAGGGGGGAGGAGGAAAAGGGTGGGGGGGGGGGGGCGAGGGGGAGGGGGGGGGGGTGGGGGGGGGGGGGGGGTGGTGAGGGGTTTTTTTTTTTTTTTTTTTTTTTCGTTTTTTTTTTTTTTTTATTATTTTTTATTTTTTTTTTTTTTGTTTTTTCTTTTTTTTTTTTTTTTTTTTTATGTTGTTTTTTTTATTTTTTTTTTGTTTTTTTTGTTTTTTTTTTTTTTTTTTTTTTTTTTTTTTTTTTTTTTTTTCTTTTTTACTTTTTCTTTTTTTCTTAATTTTTTGCAATATGGAGCTGCTTGTGGGCTTGTTTTTTTCGAGATGAGTTGTTGTTTTTTATTGATAACATTACGGGTGGCCTATGATGCTTTGTTCACTTTTTATAAGGATTTGTGAGGCAATTTTGTAAAAAAATTCAGACATTTCCTGGTAGTGTTTTGTATTTTTTTCTTTTTACACAGGCGCGGTTCACATGTGCGGTTAATTGGACATGCTAGTTTTACTCTGCAGGTTGATTGATTTCAGAGATACCACATTTGATATTTTTTAATGTTTTACTGCTTTTACACAATAAAAAACAATTTTTTTTGAAAAGGAAAACACGTTTTTGCATCATCGCGGTCGGAGAGACCCATAAATTTTTTTTTTTTTTCTGTTTATGGAGCTGTATAGGGACTTTTTTTTTTTTGCGGGTGAGTTGACGTTTTTATTGGTAACATTTTTGGGGGGACAAGACTTTATGATTCGCTTTTAAATTCGTTTCTTTGGATGGCAGGGTGAAGAAAATACTGAATTCCTAGCAGTGTTTTTTCTTTTTTATTTTTAATAGCGTTCTCGTGCAGTATCACGTGACAAGTTAGTTTTACTCTGTAGGTTGAGACGATTACGGTGATACCAATTTATGTAATTTTTTTATTTGAAAGCACAATTTTTTTGAAAAAAAGTGTTTTTATTGTGTTGAAAAACAATATTTTTGCATCGCTATCTTCTTATAAGCCAGAATTTTTATTTTTAGTATACAGTGATGTTAGGCTTTTTTATTGCGGGATGATACTGACGTTTTAATTGGCACTCTTTGATGTTTGATATGTGTTTTTGTGATCTTTTTACTCAATTTTATGTGCTGCAGGATGAACAATAATCGCTTCTGTGATTGTTTTGAAGTTTTTTTTTTTACGGCGTTCACCGTACGGAGGTTAATTAAATGACAGATTTTTAGGGGGTCGTTTCACACGCGTCGATATACCAAATATGGGTACTTTATTTATTTTTGATCTTATTTTGGGGCGATTGGCGTTTGTAAACGAGGGAAAAGGGCGAATGACTGTGTTTTTTATTTTATTTTTTGTGTTTTTACTTTTTTTACACTTTTTTTACTTTTTAACACTTTTACACTTTTCCCAGGGGGAATTGACATAATCGATCGGCAGATCGTTCATGCAATTGGAGATTCAGCAATACAGCTTAAGCTGTATGCTGGTCTCCATGGACAACTGTCTGTCACGCTGCCCACAATGCATTGTGGGCATCGTGACGTTCACCAGGATCAAACCCGATGCTGTAATTCAGCGTCCGGGCTGTCCGTAGGAGACAGTACCGGAGCTGAGAGCGCCGTTACTGCGCCGTGATCACGGGCGGCAGGAGCTTCACTCCTGCCGCCCGCAGCTGCGATGTAGCGACTCGGGGGGTTAATACCCGCGGCCGGAGCTCACTCCGGACGTAGGGGATTCGGCATGATGCCAGCGGTACATATACCGCGTTTTGCGCGCTCCGCCTGTGGAGCGCGCAAGATCCACTTGACGTACTCATACCGGCATTTTGATCGGGACACCTAACCGCCATTGCCAGTGATGAGTTACGGACAAAATGGTTCGGTATGGGGTTAAGGGGTTGTCTCACTACAGTGATTCATTCTTACTTCAGTCGATTTTACTTGGTTTTCATTTTGAATTCTGGGGCGTGTATAACTAGCTTCCAATGGCTGCGTAGAAAACCAGGTCTTTAGCTGTAGCAACCAGTGCTGGTAGCCTATCAGGAGAGATCAAACAGGTTTGTAATTATAGCGACCTGAGGTGCTGATGCAGCCCATACAAGAGGGAATATCTAGGAATAGGTTAATGGACACATATTGCAAAGGGACTTGTTTGTGCAAGATCTTTACCATAAAAAGCAGCGATCCCTGTAGTGAGACAACCCCTTTTAACTCTAATGCACCAATCTTCTGAAAAAATATCTCTTGAATCCGCTCATTCCTTAATTTTGACACTACAAAAATTCTGGTCCATGCCCTCATCATTTACTCCTTTGACTACCGTTGTTGTGCAAATGGAAAAAACTGGTAGAATTTATAGGTAATTAGCAAGACAACCCCCATAAAGGAGTGGTTCTGCAGGTGGTGACCACAGACCATTTCTCTGTTCTCATCGTGTTTGGTTGTTGTTTTGGTCAATTTTGCATTTTATCTATGCTCTCACCCTTGAGCGTAGCAGATGTAGTTGTCTACAACCCACAGAAGTTGCTCAGGTAGTGCAGTTCATCCAGGCACATCAATGCGAACTGTGGCAAGAAGGTTAGCTGTGTCTGTCAGCACAGTGTCCAGAGCCTGGAGCAGATACCAGGAGGCAGGCCAGTGCACCAGAAGATGTGGAGAGGACCGTAGGAGGGCAACAACCCAGCAGCAGGACCGCTACCTCGTCCTTTATGCAAGGAGGAACAGAAAGACCAGTGACAGAATCCTGCAATTTGACCTCCAGCAGGTCACAAATCCGGGGCTGCTCAAAACTTTTCAGAAGAACTCCATGGGGGTTCGACACCACAATCATTTTGTGCTTAAGCCTCCCACCACGGGGGCGATTGGCGATTTAAATTGGCCCCCTGTGTTCTTATGGTAGAGCTGGGTCCACTGAATGAGTCTGGAGACGCCGTGGAGAACGTTTCTGGAAATGGGGCCTTGGCCAATGGTGTGGGGTGGTATTTTTTTTGGAAAGGGCCCACAAGTTCGATATTTGCCAGGGGGACCTTTTTGCCATTGGTCCCGGGGATGAGATCTCAACCATTGAGGTGCGGGGGCCCGGGGTTTCCCTTTTGATTTTTTAAAGCTAGGCCTCTGTGAGAATGTTCACATTTCCTGCGGGAGAAGGGTATTGTGAAGGAGTGATGATGCTAATATAATTGGGGAAAAAAAAAAGTTTTTAGTCAGCCCCCAAAATTCATTTTCTCCCATTAAAAAAGATGAGAGGCCTGTAATTGCATCATAGGCGACTCAACTATGAGAGAGAAAAGAGAAAACAAAAACCCGGGAAAAACTTTTTCTGTCTGGAAAAAATTTATTTGCAAATTTTGGTGGAAAAAAAATTTGGTCAATAAAAAGTTTTAATACCTTTTTTTTTTATTTGGGAATAACATGGTAAAAAGTTTTTTGAAGTTCACAAGGTTGGCACACATGTTGTGGTATGTTGGGGCCCATTTCCCCCGTGATCTCCTCTGAGAGTGTGGTTTTGGGGCTTTGCTGGACAAAGGACTTTCAACTCCCTCCCAAATTTTTATGGGGTTAGAACTGGGACGGCTGAACTCCAGGACCTTTTAAAATTTAAATTTTTACAAAGCCCCTCCTTTCATTTTCCCGAAGATTTGGGTTGGGATCTTGCTGCTGAAAGCCGCCCCCGTTTAAACTTCAAAGCCTTTGCCTTTAAAAAAATTTTTCCGGTCATGGCCCCCCTTCATACTTTCATGTCACGGCGTCTCCTGGTCCCTTTTCCCGTGAAAAAGCCCCCAAAAGAATGATTTGGCAACCCCATGATTCACAGTAGGTATGGTGTTCTTTTGGTGCAAAATCGCATTCTCGACAAAAATTTTTTGTTTCACCAAACAGTTCTACTTTGGTTTAATCTGCCATTTGGGAATTTCCCAATCCTTCTGGGTATCCAAATGCTCTCACAAATTAAACAGGCCCGGCATGTACTGGCTTTTGAGGAGGACATGTTGGCATGCAGGATTAACGGCGTAGTGGGTTACTGAGGTAGCCTTTGTTACGTTTGGGCCCCCCTTTTTGAGGTTTCATAGTTCCCCCGTTGGTTCTGGGATTTTTGCTACCATTCTTGTGATCTTTTGACCCATTTGGGGGGAAACTTGGGGAGCCCCAATGGAGGGAGATTACATTTGGCCTGCAGGTTTTCCATTTTCTAATTATTGTCCCACAGTTTATTTCCTCACACCAAGTACTTGCCTTTTTTCAATTCGTCTTCCCAGCCGGGGTGCGGACTAAAATTTTTGTTTCGGGTTGTCCTTAACAGCTTTTTGGTTTTTCTAAAGGGGGTTTTTGGGGTTTTGTGACGGTGGGGTTGGTGGAAAGGAATCTTTTAAAATTAAAAAAGGGTTTTTCAAACGGGGTCCCATTACTAAGGAAATTTGAGTGGAGGACAAAAGGATCCTCTTAAGAATTTAGAGGTCTGTAAAGGGCCCAAAAATCTTACTTGTTTTTTAGGTGACCAAATATTTTTTTTTTCCCCCACCAAAATTATCCAAAAAAATTTTTTTCCCCAGATCGGGACATTTGATTTTTCTGGCTGTTTTTCTTTTTTGCCCTTTTCCCATATTTTGATTTTACCTATCATGTCAATTACGGGCCTCTCCCCATCTTTTTAATTTGGGGGAACTTGAAAAATTGGTGGTGGCCTACTCCCTTTTTTCCCCACTGTAAAAATCCCCCCTTTGCTAGACACATTTGACAGGATGTCCTTTTGTCTTGAGGGGGTTGAAAAGTAAAAATTTTTTACAGAAATGGGGTGTTTTTGATTACAGGGGCTTGGGGGGGGAAAAGGTGACGCTCGCAGACATGAAGTTGGGGAAATTGGGGGGCCCCCTACAGAACTGTGACACCCCTTCTCCCCTTTCCCCGGGCTCCAAAAGAAATGATGATGCAGAAGGGAGGAGGGATAATTCCAAAATTTCCTCAGTGAGGGGAAGACAGCCGGAGGGGGGAGAGACATCCCCCTGGTTTTTAAAGCTGTAAGGCTTTTGCTCCACTGAAATGGGGAGAAAAAACAGCCTAAAGGGGCCCGTTTTTTCCCCGTTTGCGGCCCAATGGTTTTTTTTTTTTTGTCATGCTTAGGGGTTTTTTTTTAAAGGGACCCCAATCCCAATTGTATCATATAAAAGGAAAAAACGCCAAAAAAATTTAAAAGCCCCAGCGATTTTTAAAACTTTTTGAAATAATACGCCCGCGCCAAAAGGGACGACAGAAAAACCCCCCTTTGGATTCTTCAGCCGTTTTTTTTTGGGGCGTCTATGGGGCTGCAGGGAACATCGGATTTTTGGGCGCTTTAAAAAAAAAAAAAAGCTCGAAGTTTCGTTCGTAATTGTGTGCAGTGGAGACACACCAAAGAAAAGAGAGAAAGCAAAAAATTCCTTTTGGGAAACCCTGTTTTAGAAAACCCCTTTAAAGTTTAAAAAGCGGGAAATTTCAAAAACTTTTGTAGTTTTTTTATGGCAGATTTTGGAGAGGATTCAAAAGAAAAATCTTCAAAATTGCACCCCCCCTGCGAACCCTTCCTCTGGTTTTGGGGGGGTAAAGAAAATTTAAAATTTGTTTCCAGGTTCGGGTTTTTTTTTTAAAAAGTAAAACCCCCCCCAAAAAAGTAAAATTTAAAGGAATTTGGCTCTTCTTTTTTTTTGGGGTTTCCTCCCCGGTTTTTGGCTTCCCAAAAAAGATGTAAAAAAAGTGGAAAATTTTAAATAAAAAATGAAATTAGTAAAAAAATTTGCCCTGCTTTTTTAAACCAAAATTGAGAAGCAGAAGATACCCCGGGATTTCCCTTTGCCCCCCGAAGAATTTACAAAAAATGGCCCCCCTAAGCCCCACAAAGCCACAGCTGGGGTATCAAGGTTTTTCCCCTTCCTGCGTGAAAAAAAAAAACCCCTTTTCCTTTCAAAAAAAATTATTTGGCCCCAACCCAGAAGAGACTGTGGGTTACCTTTGGGGGGAATGGGGGGTTTTGTTGTCGTTCTTATTGCTCCCCCATTTTAAAAAGGAATTTTTTGGTTTCTGCATCAGTAAAGACTACTTTTAAAATTTTGGGCCCGGAGGTTTCCTACATTTAAAGAGGGGGGAAAAAAAAACAAACAAATTCCGGGGCCCGGAAGCCCACTTGTTATATAAGTTTGAAATTAAAACATTACTGCAAATTTTAAGGGTACGGGGGAATGCATAAAAAGGTGTTAATGATCAAAAGTTGAAAGGTTTAAATGTGAGCTACATAACCTTACAAAAAAGGAAGAGAGTTGGATAAAAAAAATCTCAAAAAATAAAAAACCCTATGCAAAAAAACAAATGCTGTATGAACCCAATCTAAGGGCAATTCCCACAAGGTTTTTTTTTGGAAAACTGCAACTGCAATATTGTCAACCACAGCCCTTATGAGCCCAGTCCTAGCTTTCACCCAAACATGGCAGTGGCAGATTTTCAAAATATTCCATGTGTAAAACCCTTTTCTAATAAGCATTTTTTAAAAATTTTTTGGGGTTTTTGGAAAAAGAAAAAATTTTGGGAAAATTTCTTTTTTTAATCTTAACAAAAACCCCCAAAGGAAGGTTTTGGAGAACAATTCATTTTCATCTCTAAATGAAAAAGTAGAAAAGAATGGTCATGCAGCACTCTACAGAAAAAACCTCAAAACCCTTTCAGGGAAATCCCGGGATTGCAGAGTACAGATCTATTTCTAAGGGCCCTTCTCCTGACCAACCCCTTTTAAAAAAAAAAAAAAAGGGGAAAAAAAAAAAAAATTAAAAAAAACCTTTCTTTAAAAAAAAAAAAAACCAAAAAAAACCCACCCCGGGGAAAAAAAAAAAGAAAAAAGGGGGGAAAAAAAAAAAAAAAAGGGCCCTTTTAAAAAAAAAATTTTTAAAAAAAAATTTTTTTTAAAAAAAAATCACACCGGAAAAAAATTTTTTTGGGGGGGTTTTTTAAAAAAAACCCCCGATAGACATGAGGGAAGTCCCGGGAAAAACCATATTTTAAAAAAGTGGGAAAAGTTTTAAAACTAAATTTTCCTTTTTAAAAAAAAAAAAAAAAAAAAATTTTTTGTTCAGGAAAAGTGGAAAAATTTTTTTTCCCCTAAAAAAAAATTTTTTAAAAAAAAAAAAAAAACCCCCCCCAAAAAAAAAAAAATTTTTTTCCCCCCAAAAAAAAAAAAAAAAAAAAAAAATTTTTTTAAAAATTTTTTTAAAAAACTCCAAAAAAAACAAAAAAAAAAATTTTTCCCCCTTTTTAAAAATTTTTTTTTCCCCCCCTTTAAAAAAAATTTTCCCCCAAACCCCCTTTTTTAAAAAAAAATTTTTTTCCCCCCCCAAAAAAAAAGAAAAACAAAAACCCAAAAACCCCCCCCCCCAAAAAAAAAAACCAAACCCAAAAAACCCAAAAACCCCCACCCCCCCCAACCCCCTTTTTAAAACCTTTTTTTAAAAAAAAAAAAACCCCCCCCCCACAAAAAACCCCCCCCAACACCCCCAAAAACCCTTTTTTTTAAAAAAAAAAAAAAAAATCCCAAAAAAACCCCCCCTCAAAAAAAACCCCAAAAAAAACAAAAATTTTAAAAAAAATTAAATTTTTAAAAAAAAACCCCCAAACCCCCTTAAACCCCCGGCCCTAAATTTTTTTCCCCCCCCCAAAAAGGTTTTAAAAAATTTTTTTTTAAGAAAAATTTTTAAAAAACCCCTTTTTTTAAACCCCCCCCGAAATTCCCTTTTTTAAACCCCCCTTTTTTAAAAAAACCCCCCCCCCTTAAAAAATTCTTTAAGGGTTTGGGGGAAAAAATTAAAGGGGGGGTTTTTTTTTTCCCCCCCAAATTTTTTTTTTTTAAAAAAAAAACCCTTTTTGGGGAAAAAAACCCCAAAAAAAAGGCTTTTAAAATTTTCCCTTTTTTTAAAAAAAAAAATTTAAATTTTCCCCAAAAAACCCCACCCCCCCCCAAAAATTTTTAAAAAAAAAAAAAATTTTAAATTTTTTTTTTAAAAAAAAATTTTTAAAAACCCCAAAAATTCCCCCCCAAAAAAAACCCCCTTTTTCCCCCCCAATTTCCCCCTTTTTTTTTTTCCCCCCCCTTTTTTTTTCCCCCCTTGAAAATTTTTTTTAAAAAAAAAAACCCCCCTTAACCCCCTTCCCCAAACCCTTTCCAAAAAACCCCCCCTTTCCCCCCCCCCCACCCCCTTTTTTCCCCCCCCCCTTTGGCCCCCCCAACCCCCAAACCCCTTTTTTCCCCCCCCCCCCAAAAAAACTACCAAAAGAAAAACCCCCCACCCAACCAAAAAACCCCCCAAAAAAACCCCCCCCCCTTTTTAAAAAACCCCCCCCCCAAAACCCCCCAAAAAAAAAAAAACCCCCTTTTTTTTCCCCCAATAAAGGAAACCCCCCCAAAAAAAAAAAAACCCCCCCCAAAAATTTTTTCCCCCCCCCAAAAATTTTTTTCCCCTTTGGGGTTTTCCCCCCTTTAAAAAAAAAAACCCCGTCCCCCCCCCCCCCGTTTGGAAAAATTAAACAACCCCCCCCAAAAAAAAGGGGCCCCTTTAAAAAAAATTTTCCCCAAAAAATTTTTTAAACCCAAACCCCCCCCCCCGGGGGGGGAAACCCCGGAAAAAAAAAAAAGTGGGGGAAAAAAAAGGGTCCCCCCGGGGGAAAAATTTTTTTTTTCCCCCCCCCCCGGGCTTTTCCCCAAAAAAAATTGGGCCCCTTCCCCCCCAAAAAAAAAACCCCCCCCAGGGGCCCCCCCCCCCCCCCAATTTTGGGGGAAACCCCCCCCCAAGGGTTAAAAAAACCCCCCCTTTTAAAAAAAAAAGGGCCCCCCCCCCCAAACCCCCCCCCCCGGGGGGGGCAAAGGGGGGGGAAAAACCCCCGGGGGGGATATAAACCCTTTTAAAAAAAACCCCCCCCAAAAAAAAAAACCCCCCCCCGGGGGGAAAGGGGGCCCCAAAAAAAAAGGGGGGAAAAGGGGGGGGGGAAAAAAAACCCCCCCCCAAAAGGGGGGAAAAAATTTTTTTTTTTAAAAAAATTGGGGGGCCCCCCCCCCGGGGGGGGTTTTTCCCCCTTTTTTGGGGGGGCCCCCCGGGGGGAAAACCCTTCCCCCCCTTTTGGGGGGGTTTTTCCCCTTTTTTGGGGGCCCCCCCCCCCCCCGAAAAAGGTTTTTTTGGGGGGGGGGGGGGGAAATAAAAAAAAAAAAAAGGGGGGAAAAAAATTTTAGGGTTTAAAAAAAAAAATTTTTTTAAAAAAAAAAGGGGGGGAAATTTAGGGTTTTTCCCCCCCCCGGGGAAAAAAAAATTTTCCCCCCCCCGGAAAAAAATTTTTTTCCCCCCCCCAAAAAAAGGAAAAATTTTTTTTAAAAAAAGGAAAATTTTTCCCCCCCCCCCCCCGGGGAAAGGAAATTTTTAATTGGAAAGGGGAAATTTTGGCCCCCCCAAAGGAAAAAAATTTTTCCCCCCAAAAAGGAAAAAGGGGGGGAAACCCGGGGGGGGGGGAAAAACCCCCCCCCCCCAAATTTGTTTTTTTTCCCCCCCAAAAATTTTTTCCCCCCTTTTTGGGGCCCCCCCCCCCTTTTTTTTTTTTAAAAAAAAAATTTTTTTTCCCCCCCGGAAAAAAAAAAAACCCCCCTTTTTTTTTGGAAATTTTCCCCCAAAAAAAAAAAAACCCCCCCCCCTTTTTTTCCCCCTAAATTAACCCCCGTTTTGGGGGGGTTTTTTCCCTTTTTTTTAAAAAATTTTTTTTCCCCCCCCCCCCCCCCCCAAAAGGGGTTTTTTAAAACCCCCCTTTTTTTACCCCCCGTGTTTTCCCTTTTTCCCTTCAACCCCTTTAAAAACCCAATTTTAAATTCCGGAGGGGGCCCCCCCCCCGGGGGGAATTTTTAAAACCCCCAAAATTTTTTCCCAAAAAAATTTTTGGTTTAAAAAAAACCCAAAAAAAACCCCCTTTTTTCCGGGAATAAAAAATTTTTTAAACCCCCTTTTTTCCCCCCCCCCCCAAAAAAAACCCCCCGGGGGGGGGTTTTAAAAATTTTTTTTTAAAAAATTTTTTTTTTCCCCCCCCCCAAAAAAAAAAAGGCCCCCGGGGGGGGGAAAGGGCCCCCCCCCGGGGAAAAAAAATTTTTTTTTGGGGGTTTTTCCCCCCCCCCCAAAACCCCCTTTTGGGGGGGTTTTAAAAAAATTTTTTTTAAAAAAATTTTTTTCCCCCCCTTTGGAAAAAAGGGGGGCCCCCCCAAAAAAAAACCCCCCGGGGGGGAAAGTATTAAAGGGGGGGAAAAAAAAGGAATTTTTTTGGGGGGAAAAAAAAAAAGGGGGGGGGGCCCCCCCCCCCCAAAAAAAACCCCCGGGGGAAAAAAAACCCCCCCCCCCCAAAAGGAAGGAAAAATAACCCCCCCCCAAAATTTTAAAAAAAAAAAAGGGGGGGAAAAAAACCCCGGGGGGGGGGAAAAAAAAGGGGGGCCCCCTTGGGGGGAAAAAAAACCCCCCCAAAAAAAAAATTTTTGGGGGGAAAAGGAAAAAAAAAAACCCCCCTGGAAGGAAAAAAGGGGCCCCCCCCCCCAAGGGAGGAAGGAAAGTACAAGTGCCCCCGGTTTGAAAGGGAAAATACATAGTGACCCCAAAGGGAAAGGTAAAGTTAAAAATAGGGGGCCCCCCCCCCCCCCCCGGGAAGGGAAAAAGGAAAAAATTTTCATAGGCCCCGGGGGGAACCCCGGGAGGAGGGGAAAGGGTTTTTTAATATTTCCCCCCCCCACAAAGGGGGAAGGTATATTGTCTGACGGGAGGAAAAAAAGGGGGGGGGGGGAATTTTGGTTCCCCCCAGTAGGAAGGGAAAAGGGGGTACAGTTTCCCCGGTAGGAAAAGGGAAAAAACTAGTGCCCCCCCGGGTAGGAAGAAAGGTATATAGTTCCCCGGGTAGATAAGAAGGTATATAGTCCCCCCGGTACGAAAAAAAGTACATATTTTTAACCCGGGAGGGAAAGGAAAAATAATAGTACCCCCTTTGGTTTTTTGAAGGAAAATAAATTAGTCCCCCCGGTTTGGGGAAAAAGGTATTAGTTTCCCCCGGGGGAGGGAAAAAAAAGGGATTTAGTCCCCCCTCCCCCGTAGGAAACCCCCTCCCGTAAAAAGTGACCCCCGGTAGGAAGAAAGGTATATAGTCCCCTGGGTAGGAAGGAAGGTATATAGTCCCCCCGGTAGGAAGGGAAAAAAAAGTTGGCCCCGGTAGGAAGGGGGCAGTAAAAAAATTCCCTGGTTGGGAAAGAAGGTATATAGCACCCCCACCACCCCCCGTAGGAAGGAAAGTACATAGTTCCTCGGGTAGGTAGGAAGGAATATAGTCCCCCCAAGGTAGGTAGGAAGGGTTTAGGGGGTTTTTAACCCCCAGGGAGGTAGGAAGGTATTAGTCCCCGGTAAAAAAAAAAAGGTATTTAGGGCCCCCCGATAGGAAAAAGGAAAAGGAAAAATTAAAGTGCCCGCCTCCCCCAGTAGGAAGAAAAGGGATAAAAGTTCCCCTGGGGAGGAAGGGAAAGGGATTTTGCCCCCCCCCTCCCCGGGGGAGGAAGGAAAAAAAACATAGTGCCCCCGGGGGGGAAAGTACATAGTCCCCCCGGGAGAAAAGGGAAAAATTTATAGCCCCCTTGGTTAAAAAGGGGAAAAGGGATTTAGTTTTCCCGGGTGAAGAAAAGTATTAGTTTCCCCCCAGTTTGGGGGAAAAGGGATATAGTCCCCCCGGGAGGGGAAAGGAAAAATACCCTATTTACCCCCGGTTTGGGAAAGGGAAAGTAAATAGTGCCCCCCGGGTGGAAGAAAGGTATATAGTTTTTTGGGTAGATAAAAATTTTTAATTTCCCCCCGGGAGGAAAAAAAAGTAATAGTCCCCCCCCTAGGGAAAAAGTAATAGTCCCCCGGGTAGGAAGAAAGTAATATCCCCCCCCGGGAGGGAAGAAGACATAGTGCCCCGGTAGAAGAAAGTAAAGCCCCGGTAGGAAAGGAAAGGTCTAGTGCCCCGGTAGGAAAGGAATACTAGTCCCCAGGGAAAAAAGGTATATAGCCCCCCCCCCCGGTGGGAAAGGGTAATATTCCTGGGGAGGGAGGAAAATTAGTTTCCCCCCCCGGGAGAGAATACATAGTCCCCTGGGGGTTTGGAAGGAAAGGGTAATTAGTCCCCCTAGGGAAGGAAAATAATACCCGGTAGGTGAAAAGGGATATTGACCCCCCACACCCGGTAAGGAGGAAGGTATATAGTCTGCCAGGTAGGAAGGAAGGTATATAGTCCCCCTGGTAGGAAGGAAATACTATCACCCCGGTAGGAAAGGGAAAAAAATATGCCCCCCCGGGAGGAAAAGGAAAGTAATTAGCCCCGGTAGGAGGAAGGGATATATTCCCCCCCACCCCAGTAGGAGGAAAGGTATATATTTCACCCGGTAGGAAGGAAAGTACATAGTGACCCCAGGTAGGAAGGAAAGTACATAGTGACCCCCGGTAGGAAGAACAGTATATAGTCCCCCGGGTAGGAAGGAAGGTATATAGTCCTCCTGGTAGGAAGGAAAATGCATAGTGCCCCTGGTAGGAAAGACAGTACATAGTCCCCATGGTAGGAAAGAAGGTATATAGTACCAACCCCCTCCCTCCTCCAGTACGGCAAGAGAAAGTTACAATAGTGACCCCTGGTAGGAAGAAAGGTATATAGTCCCATGGGTAGGAAGGAAGGTATATAGTTCCCCTGGTAGGAAGGAAAATACGTAGTGCCCCGGTAGGAAGGACAGTACATAGTTCCCATGGTAGGAAAGAAGGTATATAGCACACCCCCCCAGTAGGAAGGAAAGTACATAGTTCCTCGGGTAGGTAGGAAGGAATATAGTCCCCCTGCTAGATAAGAAGGTATATTGCCCTCCCGGAAGGAAGGAAAGTACATACTGCCCCCCAGTAGGACGAAGGGTATATAGTCCCCTGGGTAGGTAGGAAGGTGTATAGTCACCCCCAGGTAGGTAGGAAGGTATATAGTCCCCCTGGTAAATAAGAAGGTATTTAGTCCCACTGATAGGAATGAAAGTACATAGTGCCCCCGCCTCCCCCCGGTAGGAAGGAAAGTACATAGTGACCCCCGGTAGGAAGAAAGGTATATAGTCCCCTGGGTAGGAAGGAAGGTATATAGTCTCCCCCGGTAGGAAGGAAAATACATAGTGAACCCGATAGGAAGTAAAGTACATAGTGCCCCCCCGGTAGGAAGGAAAGTGCATAGTGCCCCCAGTAGGAAGGTATATACTCCCTCGGGTACGTAGGAAAGTACATAGTCGCCCCGGTAGGAAGGAAAGTACATAGCCTCCCCGGTACGAAGAAATAAATATGGTCCCCAGGGTAGGAAGAAAGGTAGAAGTAAACCCCAAGGTGGTGAGGAAGGTATATAGTCCCCTCCCCCCAGGTAGGAAGGAAAGTACATAGTTCCTTGGGTAGGTAGGAAGGAATATAGTCCCCCCCCCAGTAGGAAGGAAAATACATAGTGCCCCCGATAGGAAGGAAAGTACATAGTGCCCCCGGTAGGAAGGAAAGTACATAGTGCCCCCGGTAGGAAGGAAAGTACATAGCCCCCACGGTAGGATAGAAGGTATATAGTACCCCACTCCCACCCGGTAAGGAGGAAGGTATATAGTCTGCCAGTAGGAAGAAAAGTATATAGTTCCCCCCCAGTAGGAGGAAAGGTATATAGCCTCCCCAGTAGGAAGGAAAGTACATAGTGACCCCAGGTTGGAAGGAAAGTACATAGTGCCCCCTGGTAGGAAGAGAGGTATATAGTCCCCCGGGAAGGAAGGAAGGTATATAGTCCCCCCGGTAGGAAGGAAGATACATAGTGCCCTGGTAGGAAGGACAGTACATAGTCACCATGGTAAGACCGAAGGCCTAAAGTACCACCCCCCCCTCCTCCTGTAGGAAGGAAAGTACATAGTGACCCCTGGTAGGAAGAAAGGTATATAGTCCCTTGGGTAGGAAGGAAGGTATATAGTAACACCGGTTAGGAGTAAAATAAATAGTGCACCTGGTAGGGATGGGACAGTACAAGTTTCAAATGGTAGTAAAGAAGGTATATAGCACACCCCCCCCAGTAGGAAGGAAAGTACATAGTTCCTCGGGTAGGTAGGAAGGAATATAGTGCCCCTGCTAGATACGAAGGTATATTGCCCTCCCGGAAGGACGGAAAGTACATACTGCCCCCCAGTAGGACGAAGGGTATATAGTCCCCTGGATAGGTAGGAAGGTGTATAGTACCTCCCCCCCAGGTAGGTAGGAAGGTATATAGTCCCCCTGGTAAATAAAAAGGTATTTAGTCCCACTGATAGAAATGAAAGTACATAGTGCCCCCCGCCTCCCCCAGTAGGAAGGAAAGTACATACTGCCCCCCAGTAGGACGAAGGGTATATAGTCCCCTGGGTAGGAAGAGGTTATTAGTCTCCAGGGTAGGATGGACAATACTAGAGTGCCCCGTAAGGAAGTAAAGTACATAGTGCCCCCCGGTAGGAAGGTATATACTCCCTCGGGTACATAGGAAAGTACATAGTCGCCCCGGTAGGAAGGAAAGTACATAGCCTCCCCGGTACGAAGAAAGGTATATAGTCCCGCCGGTAGGAAGAAATTAATATGGTCCCCAGGGTAGGAAGAAAGGTAGATAGTACCCCCCAGGTAGGTAGGAAGGTATATAGTCCCCCTGATAGTTAAGAAGGCGTATAGTAACCCCGGTAGGAAGGAAAGTACATCGTGCCCCCTGGTAGGAAGAAAGGTATATATTCCCCTGGGTAGGTAGAAAGGTGTTTAGTCCCTCCAGGTAGGTAAGAAAGTATATAGTCCCCCTGGTATAGTGCCCCCCGGGAAGGAAGGAAAGTACATAGTGCCCCCCACCCGGTAGGAAGGAAATTACATAGTGCCCCCTCCCCCCCGCTATCCCACTTGTAGGAAGGAAAGTACATAGTGTTCCTGGTAGGAAGAAAGGTACATAGTCCACCCCAGGTAGGTAGGAAGGTATATAGTCCCCAATGTAGGAAGGAAAGCACATTGTGGCCCCCCGTAGGAAGCAAAGTATGCAGTGCCCCCTGGTAGGAAGGAAATTACACAGTGCCCCCCGGGAGGAAGGAAGGTATATAGTCCCCTGGGTAGGAAGGAAGATATATAGTCCCCCTGGTAGGAAAGTATCTAATCCCCCCGGGTAGGAAGGTCATATCCCCTGGTAAAAAGGGAAGGGTATACGTCCCCCGGTAGAAAGGAAGTTAAAACAGTCCCCCCGGTGGGAAAGGGAAGGTTTACGCCCCCCGGTAGGAAGAAAGGTATATAGTCCACCGTGTTGGTTGGTAGGTATATAGTCCCCCCCAGGTAGGTAGGAAGCAAAGTACACAGTGCCACCCGGTAGGAAGGAAAGTACATAGTCATCCCCCCAGTAGGAAGGAAGGCATATAGTCTCCTGGATAGGTAGGAAGGTATATAGTCCCCTGGGTAGGTAGAAAGGTATATAGTCCCCTGGTAGGAAGGTATATAGTCCCCCCCTGGTAGGTAGGAAAGTACATATTTCTCCCGGTAGGAAGGAAAGTACATAGTGCACCCGGTAGGAAGAAAAGTATATATTCCCCTGGGCAGGTAGGAAGGTGTATAGTCCCCCCAGTGGGAAAGGAAGAAAACCCCCCCGGGAAAGGAAAGGGTATATATTTTCCTTGTGGAAGGTTATGACCCCGGGAGGTGGGAAAAATACATACTGCCCCCCTGGTAGGCAGGAAAGTACTAGCCCCCCGTAGAAGGGAAAAATCTAGTGCCCTTTGGAAGGAAAATACTAGTGCCCCCGGTGGGTTATAATTCCCAGGAGTGGGAGGTACATAGTCCCCGGGTAGGCAGATTTGGTACAAAGGACTAAATCCAACCAAAAAAAATACTCCTTTTTAAAAAACCCCTTTTTAATAAAAACAAAAAGTAAAATTGTTGTGACATAAAAAAAGGGTGGACACACCCCACCCAACAAAGAAAAGGACAATCACCGCATTTCCCCCCTAAACTTACACCCTTTTGGTACCTCACAGAAAAAGGGGAAACCCCGCCCCGATAAGGGCGCCCCCAGGATAACTCCTAAACGTCCCTAAAAACCCCGCTACGTTTTACACCAACAGCGGAACCCCCAAAAAAGGGAAAATATAGGGCAGACAATATAACTAAAAAATGTGTAAAACCCACAAAAAGAGCAGATATGTAAGAAAGCCCCAATATAAGTATATAATTCTAAAAGTCCCACAGAAAAAAGGGAAAATTCCCCCTTTTAAACCAAATTTGGGTATAAACAATACCCTACAGAAACAGTAACAAGAAATCATTTTGGGTATACAAGATGCCAAACTTTTCTGCGCCAAAGCCCCGAAGCGATAAGTTGGACAATAAGATACATATACAGGGCGTGAAAAAGATAAAGCGCCACTTAAAACCCCCCAAACGCGTTTCGTCCCTTTCCCAGTGATCCTCAGTGGGTAAGAAAAAAACTTTTCATCACAAAAAATAATAAAAAATAAAACTTTTAAAAAAACATATAATATCAAGGAAAAAGGACAACATTTTCCTTATACCCCCAAGATAAAGAGTAAAAAGGTACCTAAATTTCCCTTAGTATCTCCGGGGTTTCCCAATGGATGTATCCTAACGGGGGATTGGTGGGACCCCTATGTGGGGACGTAAACCGGGTTTTGGGTGTAAAATGCCCCACAACTATGTCCCCCCCTGGTGGACAAATAACCCCCCCCCAGGGAACACTCCCCCAAAAATGGGGAAAAGAACCCCCCCTATTAACATACGGAGAAGTAAACCAAGCCCCCTTTGTTCCATGAACGCGAACGGCATCTAGAAATCTCCATGCGATGTCGAGCAAGGCACATGGGGCCCCCGGCCCAACACAATCAAAGGGCCTGCGCCAGCGATGGTCACGTGGAGCACCGCAAAAAGCGGAAAAAACATACGAAAAAACCCAGTTTTCACGAAACCCCGCCGCTGGTTGCGTGAAGCCATATTTTTTGTAAGGCATTAAAAAAACCCCCAAATTCCCCCACCATCAAGTTGCATTTAGGGATTTAACCCGGTTACAAAGAATACACCGTCCTGGGGGGAAGTACGTCTTTGGGAAACCTTTAATCCAACAAAATTTGTCCTCAGAAAGGTATTGACCGTTTTGGCAATTTTGGGAAAAAAGGAACCCACGAGTCTTTCCCCGCGTTTCATAAAATACAATTAGAAGAGGAAAAGGGGATTTTTGAGAAAAATTAAAAAGAATCAAAAAACCGTCCGAACTTAACCAAAAATTTAAAAGCTGAACGATTTGTACAGGAGGTTAAACGGAAATAAAATACGGACACCAAAGTTAAAAAAGGAGCGTAAACTTATTATTTTGAGAGATTTGGCAGACTTTGGGGGAAGGAGGGGCATACTCCTTTCTCTCTAGAAGTATTGGGGGAGGTAAAAGACGGACATTCATCGTCGGGGCCAAATTTTTGGAATCAAAAAGAGGTATCTTTTGCAGGTCGGGGGGGCGGGGGGGGGTTTAAAGCAAGAAAGGGAAGGGGTAACATAAAAACAAAAAAAATCATGGAACACTACCCCTGGCCCAATCTCACCCCTCGCAGGCTACTGGGGGGCATTTTTTAGACGACAGCCCCACAAATCCTTTAAAACAAAAAATATCCCCAGAGATAAACCTGGTGATGAGCTTCAGATCATCAATTTTTCCCCAACGCCAATTTTGACTTGAGAGAAAGGGTAAGCAGGGATTACATTTTTTCCCCAATATTTTTGGGGGAGTTCAGTGGGTTAAAGACCTCCACCTCTTTATTCGTAAAGTCAAATGGGCTAGTTTTTTTTCACAAAAAGGATATAAAGGAATTAAAATCTGGTACGAAACAATGACCTAAGGGGAGTAAAAACCCCGGGGTTGATTTGTGTCTGAGGAAGTAACCCTGGGAAACCCCTTACCACGTTGTAATAATGTGTAGGTCACCACCCCTCAGCCATACTCTTGCATTGATTCCTTTCGGGGAACAGTGACTAGTGAATAAAAGACTTAGGGGTTTAAAAAGGACGGAATAATTTTATCTAAATTGAGAGACAGGCCTTAAATGGTTGGGGAGATACCTCATAGCAAAAAAAGGGGACAAGGGGGGGAAGTAGTGTGAGGGGATGTACTAAAATACCACAAAATGTTCGGATCCCCTCCAAGAAAAAGCCGGTTTAAAAAATACTGAGGAAAGGACCCCCCAGGGCCCCTTTTGGTACAACTAAGGGGTGCTGGATGGGCTTATGTAACCGTTTTTTTAGCAAAAAGGAATGCTTTTCTTTTCCCCGTTTTTTCCCTAGATGCTACATTCTATGGGGTCCCAAAAGTCCTAAGGGAAAAAGTCCTAAAGGGAGGCCCATAGCAGGAAGGGAGTTTCTCCAAAATCTAGGTGTAATTGACAAAAATTTGGGGTTTTTGTTACCTCTTTATCTTCTTATACAGGATAATTGACTTCCCCAAAAAAGGGAGGATAATTGATCTGACCCCTATTTTGCGGAATAATTTGAAGCTTTGTATTCTTTTTATAAACCGCTTCAGGATTAAAAGCTGAAATTTTTCTTTATACCCGAGGCCCAAGGCAAAAAAAAAGATTTATTTTCTCTCTAAGATTTTTATGGAAATAAGTCTTTGTATTTGAAACCGGGTCTACCACCACTCGGGCACCCCGATGGGACCATGGCTCCCACACGCAAATTTGTCCTGGGGGTGGGGAGAATAGATGGGCTTCAGGAAGGAGGGAAAGGGCTTTATGGTCGCGTCTTTTAAGGGGCGGTACACGACGACATTTTTGTACTTTGGGGGGGCGATTTGTCGTCTTTTCTGGCTTTTTGAGTCCTTAACATAATAAAATAGGATTAAGATTTACATTCCCTGCTAAAAGAAATTTAGTATACCCTTTCTAGACCTTACATTTCGAAAAGCATTACACGCTGAGTACAAAGGTCTTTTTAAAGCACGCCACCCAAAAGCCTCCTCAGGGGGATGCTGTACCGAACCCCTTTTGAGATATTCCACGGGGGCAGTATTTGCCCGAGGAGGAATTGCTCCCATATTAAAAATTTTGGGCAAGCAAGAGCCTGAGGGGAAGGTTTTCAACTAGAGGGGTTTTCCCCCTCTTTCCTAAAAGAGGGGCCTAGGCATTTCAGGAGGACCGGGTTGTCTTTTGGTCCCTAGGCGAAAAATTCAAATTTTGGGGGAGCTGTAGGAAAGAAACTTGGATCATTGGGGATATAACCCAGGGGAAAGGTTTTAAAAATTTCAAAAATTTTGAGAATACCCTACAGGTTTAGTTTTAGGGGGATACGCCCCCCCACTCCCCCATTACCTATCGAGGGGGAAAGAAGGCCTTTGGGACCGGTTTGGTGGACAAACCCCCAAGTTCTTTAAGTGTGGGAGGTGCAAATTCGAGTATGTGGTCAATTTTAAAACATTGGGGGACCCTGACGTTCTCATAATATACCATCAAAAAGGATTTTTTAATTAACTTCCGTTGGTGTGTCTATCTGGCCACTTGCCGGTGGGCTAAAATACTTTTAAAAACGCAGAGATTAGGAGAAGAATGGGGAAACATTTATACACCGATTCGAGAATATAAAAGCTGATGGTAGGACTGGGTTTTGCAGTTTAGGGCATCGATTTTGGTGAAAACCCCCATTGAGAGGGGGATTGGGACAAAAACCATTTTGCAGCGGGGAAAACAATGGATTCGGTTAGTTGTGTGCCCCAAAGGGGCTGAATAGTCTTGTCCCTTTTTTGTTTTCTTGTAATTGCCGTTTGGAGGGCTTTACTATCATCAACCCGCATAGGAACCAGATTCCCTTTTTTTGTTGATTTTAGCAAACATTTTTTTTAAAATTATTTTTAGGGCACCACCTATTTGTAAGTACATCCAGGATATAAGTGGGGTTTAAAAAACGGGAGATTTCATTTTAACCTCCCCCCTGCACTAAAGGTTTTTCTTTCTTTGATTGCGTGTGTCATGGGAATCCTATTTTTATATTTAAAGACTGACCCCTTGGTCTACTCTGTTTTTCAAAATTTAAATGGGCTGGCGCATGCGCGGATGTATAGGTTCTTCACCGCCCGGCGCTGGCCCCGCGCGGATATGTATTTCGGCGCAATTTTATTGTAAGTCCGTGGCGCGGGGGGCAGTCCAGCGCAACGAGGCTGGCCTTTCTTTTTTTTTTAGCGCGGTTTTGCGGGGTCCTACGTGAGTCATCGCTGGGCAGGCGCCTTTGATTGTGTTGAGGCCCCGCCTCCATGTGCCTTGCTTGACAGCCAAGGGATTTCTGACGCCGTTCGGCTTTCATGGAACATGGTGCGGAGTTTATACCTTTTCCCGATATGTGAAAAGGGGGCGTTCTTCTCCTCTATTTTTGGGGGGTGGTTACCCGGGGGGGGTTATTGTCCCCCAGGTTAGGGGAAAGTTGTGGGGCATTTTACACAACACTGGAAAATTTGGTCCCCCCCATGGGGGGCACACCAATCACCGTTAGGATCACCATTGGGAACCCCTTGGGGTACATAAGGAATTAGGTACCTTTTTATCTCTTTTTTTTTGGGGTATAAGGAAAACTGTTGTCCTTTTCTCCTTGAAATTTTTTATTTTTTGTATAGTTTTTTATTATTATTTTTTTTTGTAGATGGATATGTTGTTTCTACCCAATGGAGTCCCCCCCGGGGAAGGGACAAACGCTTTGGGGGAATAAGTGGGGTTTTATCCTTTTCAGCCCCTGTATATGTCTCTTATTGATCCCAAATTTCGCTTGGGTCATTGGGCGATAATATTGGCTCTTGTATACCTCTTATTGCATTGTTTTACATTTTCTGTAGGGTATTGTTTTTACCAATTGGTAATGGGAATTTATCCCAATTTTTTGTGGTCTTTTAGAGTTATATACTATATTGGGTTTTTACATATGTTTTTTTTGGTACTACAAATTTTTTAAAATTTTTGCCCCCTATTTTTCCCATTTTTGGTTCCCCGTTGGGGTGTACAATAGGCGGTAATTTTATTAGGGGCAGTTTAGGAGTTATCCCTTGGGGTCGCCCTTTTTGGGGGGAGGTTTCCTTTTTTGGGGGGTACCATTGGTGTATGTTTAGGGACAGTGCAGGTTATTTTTCCTTATCCGTGGGTGCTGTGTCACCAGTTTTGTATGTCACAAATTTTACTTTTTGTTTTATTAAAAGTTTTTGTTTTAAAGGGGTAGTTTTTTTTTGGGTTGGGATTTATTTTATGTTTCTATTCCTGTAATCTACGTATGGGGAAGTTTTTTTGCTTTTTGGTCTTTCCCGGGTGTCCCCCCAACCCCTTACCTTTCTCAGACTATTTCCCCCCCGAATCGTTCTCACCTCATTTCCCGACAACCTCTCTTTACGTCCAAATGAACCTCACCACCTGTTCTTGACCCCCCCATTCCCCCTCATCCCGCCTTAGTGTGTTATCACCCACCCCTACCCATCTCTTCAATCTTCTTATTTTCGGCATTTCCCTTCCTTTTTAAAACATGCGACCATCACCTCCATCAAAAGAAACCATCCTTGACCCCTCCTCACGTCCAATATCCCCCCACTCACTGCTTCCATTCGCCCCCTTTAAACTCCTTGACAGCAGTCCTCTTAAACTTTCCTCCCCTCCCCCAAAAACCTCTCCTTGACCCCTCCAATCGGGGGTTCCGTCCCCACCACCCGCGAAAACCCCCCCCAACCAAAAACACCAAGACCCGCAACTGCCCAAAACCCCACCCACTACCTGTGCTCTTCTCCTAGCCTTTTTCCCCTCCTTTGACACTGTCACCATTCATTTCTCCCACACTCCCCCCTCCCTCGGCATCAGGACTTGGCTCTTTCTGGATCCCTCGTACCCATGACGGACTTTCAGCGTTTCTCACTCCCCATCCACCCTTCCCCCCCCCGGCCTCCGGTTGTGCCCCCGGGGCTGCCGGGCCACTCTCTTTTCTAACCCCCCCTTGGGCCCGGTAGCTCATACTTTCCCGGCTTTTAATCCACCTATATGCTGATGACCCCCCAACCTACTCTCCGCCCCGAGTGCCTTCTTTCTCCCCGGATCCCTGAGTCGTCCCCATTTCCTTTCTCCTCCCCTCTCCAAAAATAAACGTGGAAAAACGAAACCTTATTCCCAACCCCCCACTCCATTTTCCACCCGTCTCTCTTTACTTTAAAAAGGTACACTCTCCCCGCACCATAGGCCCCTGCCTTGGGTAATCCTTTTACTCCCTGTCCTTCAAACTGCACATCGATACCCCCACCCCGCCTGTCCCCTCCACCTAAAAAAAATTTCCCGAATCCGCTCATTTTAACTCTGAAAGCCCAAAAATGCTGTCCCGCCCTTTATTCACCCCGCTCTGCAACATCCCCCCTGTGGCCCCCCAGTAGCACCCTCGCCCCCTCCAAACCCTCCCTTTTCCTTTTGCCCGTTTTTCACCCTTCCTCATACCCCCGCCTTCCCCCTGCCATCCTTAAATGGTACCCTTGGGCCCCCGAATCCCGTTAAGTACAAATTTGCCTACAAAGGGGTCTAAAAAAACCCCCCCCCCCCTTTTTAACTCTGCCTTAATCTCTAAATACCTGCCCACGCTCCCCCCCTCCTACAGGGGCCTTTTTCCCCTTTCTCTCTCTTTTCACCCCTCACTAACCTCCAAGACTTTTCTCTGCTTCCCCCACTTTGGAACTCACTCCCCAAAACCCAGACTCTCCCCCTTTCCGGCTTCAAAAATAACCTAAAAAACCCCCTCTTAGGATTTCCTATAAACCAACATTAACCCTGTTGACTCCTCCCCCCCAAAACATGTTTCCCTCACCTTCGTTCTTCAACCCCTTTCCCCGTGATTTTAAGCCCCCGCGGGAGGGACCTCCCCCTTGTACCCTTGTTATCACTAATTTCACTTTTAAAAGTCTACCAATGTTATTTTTGTACCCCCTGAAAAATACAGCGCCCGGAATCAAGGGCGTCCAAATAAAATATTAATAAAAAAAATTAAAATTGGTAAAAAAGGACCCTTTTAAGAAAGTGGGTTTATAAACTCCAAACTAATGAGCGGTAAACAGGCCCATGAAAAGCAGGTAGATACAGGCTGTTACTGTGTCAGTGACTCCACCCCCTGTGGCTCTTTTTTCCCCCTCCCTCTCCACACGTTACTCTCAGCACAATGTTCCCAGATGTGCGGCCGTGCTCCTGTGTGACCTGGAGATATCGCCGCACAGAGCGCCAGTCAGCCCCCCTGCCCCTCAATCCCACATCACTGAGAAAGGAATCCTGGGAAATCTGACAACAGCAAGAACCCCGAGATAAGGACCTGTATGACCACAGAGGAAGTGGAGGACCTGTGTGATGTCACCAATGTGATCAGTCAATGAGGGGGCAGGGCCAGCAGTGGTGGCTGAAGGACCTGTGATGATGTCACCAGGTCACATGATCATTGTCACAGGTCCTTCAGTCACCACTGCTGACCCGCCCCTTCAGTCACATGACATCACAAGTTCTTCACCCTCCTCCCCTCCCTTAGGTCTTTTCCGTCGTTTCTGATTGTGAAGGAAGCAGCGTCCGGAGGAGAGAAAGAAGGGCCTGTATGTTGCCCATGATGTGGCCCCTGTATGATTTGGGCCCCTTCTTTCTCCATAAAGGCCCGCTACTAGATTCCAGTTTCCCGTTTTTCCCCATTCCAAAGAGCGTTCCTTCCCTGAATGACCCACCCAAGGAGGACCGGAAGGAATGAGATCGGAAAATTTAGACCCCCCTTTGGGGATCCTCCACCTGGTGACCGGAGAGGTAACTTCTCTAGATTTCAATCATCTTTATTATCTAAAAAGTCGATGATAGAAGAGAAAATCCAATGGGGAACCAGCGTCCTGGTAAAGGCTGTTCACACGGGGTAAAGTGGCGGGTATTTTGCAGAGTATTTTCGCTTTTATGTGGCAAAATGTGCGCCCCCATTATGGTAATCCATAGTTTTTCATAGAGAACTAGAATTAGCCCTTCCCCGCGTGTACAATATGATCGTATTTTTGCGTGGGATATAAATGACATGGGCAATTTTTTGCGACGATTTGCATGCGAACAATCAATGTTTTGGGCCCCGGGGGGGCCCGGCCTCGGGAATATGCACTGATCAGCACAACTCCCAAAGCATACGTCGTATTGTATTGTATTACGCTGTGTGAACATACCCTTAGAGCTTCAGGAGCTTCCAAGTGATGAACTGAACAGTGGAAAACCTTCAGATCAGCCCCCAGTATGGTCAGTTATGTATCATGGGAACCAATGCAGCCATAGTAATGTTATAGGAGCAATGAGAATGGTGAGTCGCCTGTTATACTAAGGAGGAGAGGGCCCTGAGGAGACCAAGGGGATCAGATGGTCGGGTTCAGCCTGGAGGAGCCAAGGGAATCAGATGGTCGAGTTCAGCCGGGAGGAGCCAAGGGAATCAGATGGTCGGGTTCAGCCTGGAGGAGCCAAGGGAATCGATGGTCGGGTTCAGCCTGGAGGACCCAAGGGAATCAGATGGTCGGGTTCAGCCGGAGGAGCCAAGGGAAATCAGATGGTCGGGTTCAGCCGGAGGAGCCAGGAATCAGAGGGTCGGGTTCAGCCGGAGGAGCCAAGGGAATCAGATGGTGGGTTTCAGCCTGGAGGAGCCAAGAGAATCAGATTGGTTTGGGGTTTTCAGTCGGAGGAGCCAGGGAATCAGATGGTCGGTTTCAGCCTGAAGGACCCAAGGGAATCAGAATGGTCGGGTTCAGCCTGAGGAGCCAAGAGAACCCAGATGGTTGGGTTCAGTCGGGAGGAGCCAAGGGAATCAGATGGTCGCGTTCAGCCCAGGGGGACCCAAAGGGAATTCAGATGGTCGGGTTCAGCCGGAGGACCCAAAGGGAATCAGATGGTCGGGTTCAGCTGGAGGAGCCAAGGGAATCAGATGTCTGGTTCACCCGGAGGGCCAAGGAATCAGATGGTTGGTTAAAGCCTGGGGGGGGAGGAGCAAGGGAATCAGATGGTCGGGTTCAGCCTGGAGGAGCCAAGGAATTCAGATGGTCGGGTTCAGCCTGGAGGAGCAAGGGAATCAGATGGTCGGGTTCAGCCTGGAGGAGCCAAGGGAATAGGATGGTCGGGGTTCAGCCCAGAGGAGCCAAGGGAATCAGATGGTCGGGTTCAGCCCGGAGGAGCCAAGGGAATCAGATGGTTGGGTTCAGCCCAGAGGAGCCAAGGGAATCAGATGGTTGGGTTCAGAATCAGATGGTCGGGTTCAGCCTGGAGGAGCCAACGGAATCATATGGTAGGGTTCAGCCCCGAGCAGTCAAGGGGCTCAGATGTACTGGTTCAGCCTTGAGGAGCCAAGGGAATCAGATGGTCAGGTTCAGCCGAAAAGACTGTGTTTGTTTCACTATTTTATCATTTATATGGAGACATAGAAGATGAGGTCAGAGAAGAGCGCATGGTCCATCTAGACGGCACTTACATTATGTCCTATTTATAATCTTCGGATAGATACAAGTTTATCCCAGGGCAGCTTACGGTCATTTTTTATTGATATTCCAACCACATTGACAAATGTTTCCTGGTTCTAATTTCTATTTCTTGTAACATTTATAAAGGTTTCCATCTTGTCCTTTCTTTCCTCCAGACATTACACTTCTTTTAGGCTTCTCTGGTAAGTTTTGGGCTTAGATGTTGTAGTCCATCTTTGGACCCTTCTGTTTCATTTGTGTCTTCTGACCCTAATTCTAGATGTGGGGTCACTAAACGCCTGTATCTAGGGGTCACAATCTTTCTATTTTGATTAAGTCAGGAATAATGGGGTCACATCTGGAGGTTTATTAAAGAAATAATAATAATAATCTTTATTTCTATAGCGCCAACATATTCCGCAGCACTTTACAATTTCAAGGGTTAACATACAGTCACTACACATTAAAAGTACTTACAAATGAGACACAAGGTGTGAGGCCCTGCTCGTGAGAGCTTACAATCTATTAGGGTGTATAGGTGAAACATACGGTAAGATGTGCCAAGTTTACAATTTGGGCCGGCCATGTTACTAAATAGGGGGTGGTTTACATGAAAAATGGATGAACCTGCCACCAGACTGTACATCTATATTTCAGATAATTTCCTGTGAGTGCCAAATGCAGGGAGTGACAGATGTGTGTGATAGCAGTTAGGGATCTTGGTGGGCCAGACTGAGAAGATGTATTTTCAGGGCCCTCTTAAAAACGGTGAGGGTTGTGAATGTGCCTGATCGCCCGCGGTAGCATATTCCAGAGAATTGGTGCCGCACGTGTGAAATCTTGTAGGCGGGCATGGGAGGTTCGGATGATTGAGGAATGTAGTCTGATATATCATCAGCAGAGTGGAGAGCACGGGTAGGGCGGTAGACAGAGACTAGGGAGGAGATGTAGGGAGGAGCAGCGCTGTGGAGAGCTTTATGGGTGAGAGTGCTGAGTTTATACTGTATCCTGTACTGGATGGGCAACCAGTGCAGTGACTGACACAGGGTAGAGGCATCAGTATAGCGGCTGGAGAGAAAGAACAACCTGGCTGCTGCATTCTGGACAGATTGGAGAGGGGAGAGTTTGCAGAGAGGGAGACCGATAGTCAAGGAGTTGCAGTAGTCAAGACGAGAAAGAATAAGAGCAGTAATGAGAGTTTGAGTCGTTTCCCACAGTGAGAAATGGACGGATTTTTGGAGATATTCTTGAGGTGCAGGTGACAGGAGCGGGCAAGGGATTGGATATATGGGTGAAGGTCAGATCAGAATCCAATAAAACCCCTAGACAGACGGGCTGCTGCCTAGGAGAAATGGTGGTACCACATACAGAAACAGAAATAGCAGGGGGGGGTTGGTTAGTAGATGGCGGAATAGACAAGAAGTTCAGTCTTAGTGAGGTTTAGTTTCAGATGGAGAGAGGACATGATGTCAGAGACAGCGGCCAGACAGTCACTGGTGTTTTTGTAGCAAGGCTGGAGTGATGTCACGGGAGGAGGTGTATAATTGGGTGTCATCGCATAGAGATGGTACTGGAAGCCAAATCTACTGATGGTTTGTCCAATGGGGGCTGTGTACAATGAAAAGAGGAGAGGACCTAGAAACTGATCCTGAGGAACCCCAGAGGAAGGGGAAAGAGGAGGTGGAACCAGAAAACGAGACACTAAAGGAGCGGTCAGGGGAGGTAGGACGAGAACCAAAGCGAGGGGCGGTGTCCTGGAGGCCAATGGTGCTGAGCATGCTAAGGAGAAGTTGGTGATCCACAGTGTCAAATGCTGCAGAGAAATCCAAGAGAAGCAACAATGAGTAGTTACCCTGAGATTTTGCTGTTAGGAGGTCATTTGAGACTTTAACTAAGGCAGTTTCCATGGAGTGTAGGGTGCGGAAACCTGATTGCAGCGGGTCAAGAAGAGAGTTAGCAGAGAGATAGCGGATTAGGCGAGAGTAGACCAGAAAATAGAAAGAAAAGTAGATATGGATTAAGGACAAACTTCAAAAATGGTTTAAGGTCTACAGTACAGCTCAGGGGCACCACCCGTTACTCCATGGTTACTTTGTCCTCTGTAGAGAACAACAGAGCAATAACTATGTCATTACCTACTATTTCTAATGAGAGATTACATGAGGATAAGCTCTTCTATCAGCACCAACAGTAAAATGAGATGAGTCTTCCCGGCCATTCAGGAGTTTTATCTCTTCATTATCACAGCCAGGGAAGGGGAAGATTTTATACCTAATTTTTCATTGCATAGCACCCCCGAAATAAAAAATAATACTGGCTTATTAAACTATATCAAGGGTTATGCCAACATAGAAGAGATTGGTCAATGATCCAGGGATTTCTCTCCATACACAGGATTACACAGTAGTGAAGAAGACGTCAGGTGACTGTGTGGCCCCCATCAGCTGTCCCTGTGTGTCAGGAGGATGGACCCGGGGGCCCCCATCATAGAGCCTCCCCGCACTCACTGATTTTGAGGGGGACAATAAGCAGAAGATCCTAGAACTCACCAACAAGATGAGGGGGCTGCTGACTGGAGAGGTGACAGTGTGCGGGGAATGTGGGACATTATACGGGAAACACCACTGGGGGGTCGGGGTAATGACCGTATTTATTTTGTTTGTCAGGTTCCTATAAGGTGTCAGGAGGTCGCTGTCTATTTTTCCATGGAGGAGTGGGAGTATTTAGAAGGACACAAGGATATGTACAAGGACGTCATGATGGAGGATATGGAGAATCACCGGCCTCTTATGTCACAAGGTAAGGAGGTAGAGCTGGGTTATCTCACCTATTACTTTGGGTGCAGGATGGCACTGGCGGCCATATTGGAGATTTAAAGGGAATTTGTCATCAGAAATCACCTATTGTTTATATATATATATATTTTTTTTTTATAAATGTGTTTATTGAAAAAGTTTTCAACATATAATTGTGGAAGACAAAGACTAATAAAGAAATAACATTATGGTATACAATTGACATAAGACCAGATCTGTCAAGACATACTGTAGATTAGAGCAGGTCATCATAATGTAATACAGGTTAACTCTGTTCAAAGCAGGTCACAATTCACTTATAACATAAATTATTGACTCACAGTCTAGACAATGAAAGAAAGCGAAAATAAAACAAACTCTGGCCTCCGTAGTTTCCATCCACCGTGGTTTCGCAAAAAGGGGAAATTTCTGTTTTGGACAGATTCTGTGTTGAGGGCCTTCGTCAGCTCATTTTCTAATTTAGTTGAGATGGTTTGGTTTGATTTGAGCTAAAATGATGGTCAGCTTGACATGAATAATGATTGAGTCATCATGGGGAGTATATATTGATTGATAGCAAGTGATAACTAATGGTCGGAAGGAAGTTAACTAGTGGTCATCTAAAGACCAGAGAAAGGGAGCACTGTTAAGTAACTCTACTTATCGTTTAACTGGAGGACGCCGAGAGACCCCGTCAATTCCCTCTCCAGATACCATTTGGTGAGGCGGAAGGGAGGAAACAAGGACTTTTTTTTCCCTCTGGGTTCATAAAGTGTGAGATGAATGGGGACCATTTCTAAATTGAACCTTTCAGATCGGGTCTCTTTGGCCAGCTCCATTTTCTACCCCTTTCCCAAAATGCGCAGATAATGCTTCAATAAGGACCATACTTCCCTTACGTTAGGGGGCGTTGGTTCGAGCCAGTGGTTTAGAAGGCATTTTTTTTTGCCGCTATAAGAGTTAGGTGCAGAAGGAAGTGTGGTTTTTCTACATTTGAGAAGTCGTGGAATAGGAAAGTTCTGGGTGTAAACTGACACGATATGTCCCAAGTGTTGCTGAGTTTTTCGTGTAGTTCTGACCAAAACGTTGCAGATTCGGGACAGTTCCACATACCATGGAGGAGATCTGTTTTGGGTTGCCCGCATTTGGGGCAGGCTGTTTTCCGCTGCGGGGCGCTAGGATGCGGGGGTATATTAAAGCCATAAATGGCTTGGTGGATGAATCTAAAGTGTGTCTCCCTCCATTTTTCGTTACCCACCGCTTTGCGGACAGCGCTCCACCCTCCCAGGATAGTTAGTGCAATGTCTTGGTCAGGAAAGGCCTTTTCCCAGCAAGAGAAGATGGAGGATTCCGTTCCCTGTGCCACCGGATCTCGAAGTTTCGCATAGAGTGTGGACAGGGAGTGGCTATTAGACGCGGGTCCAATAAGGTCATCAAAAGGGTTTGTGGGGAATTCTCAATTTAGGCATGTCACCCTTGCCTTCAGAAAGGCAATCGCTTGCCTATATGTGAGGAAATGGGAAGGTGGGATCTGAAATTTGCTATATAGCTCTGGTAGGGAGAGGTATGAGGCGTTATCAGGGCCGATAAGTTGGCCTGCGTTGGCTAGTCCTAAAGTTTTCCACTGGGCGAAATGTCCATTGTGAAGTCCCTGTGGGAATTCTGGGTGGCCCACTAGAGGCATATGTTTGCTGAGGGTAGCCGGGAGTCTGAAGAGCTTACGACAGATCTTCCATGTCGCTATCGTGTCCCGTAGGAGAAGCAGTATCGAATATCCAGGGTGATATGAGCAAATTTTGTGTGTAACAATGCTTTTCGGTTCCATGGAGATACTATACGCGACTCCAATTCTGTGTTGGAGTATATCGAAGTGTTTTTAATCCAGTCAATACAGTGCCTGAAGACGCAGGCTAAATTATATCTCCTTATGTCTGGGACATTTAGTCCACCGCTTAACTTAGGGAGCTGCAGTTTTTTTTAACGAAATTCTGGGTCTCTTACGTGACCACAGGAATTGTGTAAAGCCTGATTGGATAATTTTGACATCAGCATGTTTCAGTAGCAAAGGGATGGTTTGTAAGGGATATAAAAGTTTCGGGAAGCTCATCATTCGAATTAAGTGAGCTCGGGCAAACAGTGAAAGGGGTAAATTTGTCCATTTGTCCAGTTCTCTAATTATTTTCAATATTAAAAGGTGGGTAGTTTAAGTTGTAGATGGAGGGGGGAGATTTGCCTATGGGGTTTCCCTAGATATTTGATGGAGGTGGAGGCTATTTGCAATGGGACACCGAGTTTGGATGAAGAGAGGGGCCTGGCATTCTGCGAAATTCTAAGAATCTCAGACTTGGAGTTATTAAAGGGGTTGTCTCGCTACAATGATTGGGTTTTTTAAATTTAAAAAATCTTTAAAAAAACAAGCAGCTTTGCAATATATGTTCATTACAAATGTCCCACTGATTTTGAGCTAGCCCTGTTAGTATTACTACATCAGCTTCTAAAATCTCTTAGTACCGCCCTGTTGATCCTTATCTTACTGGCTGTCAGGTCTGAATGACTCATCACCTTTGAAGACAGGTCAGAGCAGAGAGCCCCTCCCGCACAGAATGCTTCTGGAGTGGAGGGAGGAGGAGGGGAGGGGGGAGGGAGGACTCTGGTGTCTGTGTCCGAGCTCCCTGGATTAACCCTGTGTGTGCCTGCTTCCTCCTGCTCTCTACACAGATAGATGTGACAGCAGTGACCCTGTCTGTTACTATAATCATGATATGTTTTTTGGAACTGTGGACATACTAATACTATACAGAATCAGGGGGCATGTGAATAATTTATGTTCTCCTGTATTAGTGAGACATTCTGATATAGTTTAAAACTTCCTTTTTGTTGCTGGAGATGTGGAAACTTGTAAGCTAAGCAGGGGATATAGGAACACATGCATCCCCCCTGCTCTATTAGCACACAGCTTCATATTCCTCTCTACACTCCTAGATCACCCTCCCTGCAACAGACCTAGGGAGGCACACACAGGGTGAAACTCTGAGAGCAAACCCCCTCCCCCCCCCCTGTATAGAAGGGTTCGTAGCTGCCTGTGTGCTGATGGGAGGGGAGAGGGGAGCAGAACAGACATACAAGCTAGCACGCCCCTAAATTCAAATTACCAGGGACACTGACAGGCTGAAAGCTCGTAATGGACAAAATCCCTTTTAAATCTGAATCCTGAACATTCACTAAAAAACTGAAGTTCTTGGAATAATCTTGTGAGGTCTCTCTCGGGGTGTTTCAAAAAGAATATGACATCATCAGCGAACATGCCAGCTTTAGTTTTGCAAGTTTTTATTTTGATGCCTCAAAAACATCTGATTCCAAAACAAAAATCTGGCTAGGGTTCAAATTGCGAGATCAATAAAACGGTGGGCAGAGGGCAGCCCTGGTGAGTCCCCCTTTCTAGAGCAAATGGCTTGGAAATGAAACCCGGAATGCATACCCTAGCCCTGGGAATGTCGTATAGAGATTTTAGAAAAACACGGAATGGTCCCACCAGGCCTATTTTGTCCAGGACATTGTCGAGCCAACCCCCACCCCAACACTGTCAAAAGCCTTTTCTGTGTCAACCGTTATAAAGGCCGATAAAGGGTGAAGTAGCGGTGCCGTCTGACCTCGTCCTGGGCAAGCAAGGACTTTTCTTATGTTTGCCACCGCTGATCACCTTTGACAAACCTACTTGGTGATCACCGACTATCCGCGTGAGGATTGGGGCCAGTCCGGGCTGCCATTATCTTAGCTAGGAGCTTAAGATCCACATTTATTAAGGATATCGGTCGGTAGGATGCAGCCGATAGAGGATCTTTTCCTGGTTTTGGGATAACTTTAATATATGCCGTGTTCATCTCCGGTGGGATTGTGCTTCCGGTAAGATAAGAGTTAAAGAGTGTCAACAGAGTAAGGGAGATTTGAGATTTTAAGGCTTTGTAGAACTCGCCTGTGTAACCATCTGGTCCCGGGGCTTTATTGTTCTTGAGGCCAGAGATGGCCTTTTCTAGCTCTTGAATCGATATTGGGGCTCCCAAGGCCGCCATCTCTACTTCTGAGAGGCCTGGAAGTTTGATTTTCCCTAGCCAGTTTTTAGAATTTTGGTGGTCTAGCCCTTCGTCCGCATAGAGTCGTTCATAGAATGACCTGAGGATCTCAATCACCTCTTCGCCCTTTCTCCTGATTGCTCCTCCCTGATCTTTCAATACGGGTACGGAGGCGTGGGGTCGAGCACCCCTAGCAAGATTTGCCAGTAGTTTGCCAGGTTTATTTCCATATCGGAACAAGTGGGCTTCCTTTTTAGTTAGTCTACGAACTTCACTTTTTTCCAGCCAAGAGTCATAATGATGTTTTGCTTCTACCCACTTCGTCTTGTTTGCCTCCGATGGGGAGGAGAGGAAGTTATTGTATGCCTGGCGGAGTGTACAGCTGAGCAACTCCACCTTTTCTTTGGATAGTTTCTTAAACCGGTGTACATGGGCCATTAAATTGCCCCTCAGCACCACCTTGGCCGTGTCCCAATATAGCTGGGGTGAGGCTAAATGCGGTTCATTGTGGAATTGGTATTCTGTCCACCACCCCTGCAAAGTATTACAGAACTCCTCATCTTTGGTCAGATACGAAGGGAATCTCCAAATGTAGTCGGAGCCATGTGGTATTTTATCTAGTAGTGTCGCGGAGACCGGGGCATGGTCAGATATAACTAATTCTTCAATTTGGATCTCCTCCACTCTCTGGGCCAGGCAATGTGTCATGAAGATGTAATCTATTCTAGACCACGTGTTATGAGGGTGGGAGTAGAAAGTATACTCCCTGCCTTCTGGATTGGACATTCTCCACGGGTCGCATAGCTTGAGGGTGCAGAGAAGATCCGCTAAGTGTGAGGTCTTCTGGGTGGGAGTGCGTGTCAAGGCTGTCCTTCTCACATAATCTCCAAAAATTGGGAATCTCGCAAGAGAACAAAGAGTGACTTTTGATCACTATATTTGCTATTTTGCCATAGGCAAACTTAAACTCTATCAGTTCTCTATCTATTAAACACTAAAATGTAACTTTTATTATTTCTAACTCTTAACCTCTATACACACTATTTAAAAACCTGCTGCCATCACACCCATCCTAAAGAAACCATCTCTTGACACTTCCTCTATGTCCAACCATTGTTCCATTTCACTCCTTCCATTTGCCTCTACGTTCCTCTAACAGCAGATCTCATCTCTCATCCAACTCCCTTCTTGACCCACTGCAATCTGGTTTCCAATTACACCACTTTACCAAAACCACCCTAACCAAAGTCACCAATGACCTAGTAACGACTAAAGCCTCCCACCACTATGCTGTCCTTCTCCTAGATTTTCCTCTGCCTTTGACACGGCTGACTATTCCCTCCTGCTACAAATCCTCTATTTCATCAGTATCATGTGTTGGCCCTTTCCTGGATCTCCTTATACCTCACTAATCAGATGTTCAATGTCTCACTCGCGCACCACCTCTTCCTCTCGCCTTCTCTCAGGGGTCAGTCTTGGTTCGCCTCCTCTTCTCTATTTACGCTTTTGGTCTGGGTCAGCTCACCACATCTCATGGCTTTCAATACCACCTGTGTGCTGACGACACCCACCTTTACATCTCCGGCCATGTTATTAATTCTCTGCTCTCCCTGATGCCAGACTGTCTTTATCATCTTTCCACCATTCCACACTATACTCCACTGGATTTATCTATCCCGGTCAACGACTCTACACTCTAACCGGTCTACAAGTTCGCTGCCTTGGGATAACCCTTGATTCCCCTTTGTCCTTCAAACCACACATCACAGCCTTTAACTCTTTCTGCCACCACCACCTGAAAAATATCTCTCAAATCTGCTCATTCCTTAACTTCAACACTACAAAAATGTTGGCCCATGCCCTCGTCATCTCCCGCTTTGACTCCCGTAACCTCCTTCTCTGTGGCCTCCCATCTCGCACTCTTGCTCCCCTTCAATCCATCCTCAACTCTGCTGCCTGTCTTATCCACCTCTCTCCTCGCCACTCCTCTGCCCATTGCCCAGCGAATTTATTTCAAATTACTAACCATGACCTAAAAAGCTCTCCAGAACCTCTCCCCTCCATAAATCTCTGCCTTAATCTCTAGATACTTGCCCTCATACAATCTTTGCTCCTCACAGGACCTTCTTCTCTGTTCTCCTCTTGTCAGCTTCTCACAAAACTGTCTCCAAGACTTCTCTCATGCTTCCCCCTTAGGCTATGTTCACACGGCTTAACTGTGGAGCGTAATTACGCCCCGCAATTACGCCGTGTGGCCGGGGGCGGGACCGGGGGAGTGAGCAGGGGGCCAGCACTTCGGCGGCCCATAGATTTGCATTACCAGTAATTCACATGTAATTCACATGTCACTTATCTCCCCCCTCGGCGTATTCAGCGAGCAGGGAGAGGAGACGTAATCCATATTTCTCTATGAGAACTGTGGATTACCATAATGACTGGGACGTTTTCAGCCCGTAATTTGCGCACTATGGCGCGTAATTACGGACTGAAAAACGTCCCATTTTAAGCTGTGTGAACATGGCCTTACTCTGGAACATCACACTCTCCGCCATCTACACTAGCTTCAAAAGCAAGCTGAAAAGCCATCTCTCCAGGAGCCTATAACCTACAATAACCCCACTGTCCCGGACCTTCTGTGTATTTACTCCTTCCTTGTAGATTGCACTCCTTTGTGAGCAGGGTCCTCTCTCCTTCTGTACCCCTCACTCACTCTCACCTCCCTACAGTGGTGAAATCACACACCTCTTCCTCACCTAGTATCGACTTCACAAACCTCTTCCTTCATCAGGTGGTGACATACCACACCCTTCTCGCTACCTTTAGCTGAATGGATAAAGGAGAGGGGGATTGTGTACTCTATTGCCCACTGAATCTCCACTTTGTTAGTGACTGAGGACAATACACAGAGCTGCAGAGTATCCATAGCTGAAAATAGAGCCCTCTACTGTCCGTGCATCTCAACATCGGGGGAGCTGGCTGTTGTCTTTTCTAATATATTGCAGTCCATTTGTAGTTGTGTTTAGTCTGATATCAGCTATGGATTTGTGGTAGGTATTCTGCATCTCGATACTTGCTAACAGGTACCTGCATGGCCGACATTCACACATGTACATTACTATGCTTATACCCTGTGTATCTAAATATAAACTGCACAAAAAATAAAGGGCACACTAAAACAACAAAATGTAATGCCAAAATGTAAAGTCAATCAACCTGTCCAGTTATTTATCCATTTTTCCTGTTGTTGTGCAAATGGAACAGACAACAGGTAGAAATGATAGGCAATTAGCAAGACAACCCCCTTGCTAGTGGTGCCGCAGGTGGTGACCACAGACAATTTCTCTGCTCTCATCCTTTTTTGGCTGCTGTTTTGGTCTCTTTTACATTTTATTATTGCTCTCACCCTCAACAAAAAACATCTAAAAGAAAGCCAAGACAGGAATGTTTATAGTCCACCCAGGTAGTTAGGAATGTTTATAGTCCACCCAGGTAGTTAGGAAGGTATATAGTTCCCCTGGTAGATAAGAAGGTATATAGTCCCCCCGGTAGGAAGGGAAGTACATAGTGCCCCCCGGTAGGAAGAAAGGTATATAGTCACCCGAGTAGGTAGGAAGGTGTATAGTGCCCCCCAGGTAGGTAGGAAGGTATATAGTTCCCCTGGTAGATAAGAAGGTATATAGTCCCCCCGGTAGGAAGGGAAGTACATAGTGCCCCCTGGTAGGAAGGAAAGTACATCGTGCCCCCTGGTAGGAAGGAAAGTACATCGTGCACCCTGGTAGGAAGGAAAGTACATCGTGCACCCTGGTAGGAAGGAAAGTACGTAGTGCACCCTGGTTGGAAGGAAAGTACGTAGTGCAGCCTGGTAGGAAGGAAAGTACATAGTGCACCCTGGTAGGAAGGAAAGTACATAGTGCACCCTGGTAGGAAGGAAAGTACATAGTGCACCCTGGTATGGAAGGAAAGTACGTAGTGCACCCTGTTAGGAAGGAAAGTACATAGTGCCCCCTGGCAGGAAGGAAAGTATATAGTGCCCCCTGGCAGGAAGGAAAGTATATAGTGCCCCCTGGCAGGAAGGAAAGTATATAGTGCCCCCTGGCAGGAAGGAAAGTATATAGTGCCCCCTGGCAGGAAAGAAAGTATATAGTGGCCCCCAGCAGGAAGGAAAGTACATAGTGCCCCCCGGTAGGAAGGAAAGTACATAGTGCCCCCCGGTAGGAAGGAAAGTACATAGTGGCCCCCGGTAGGAAGGAAAGTACATAGTGCCCCCGGTAGGAAGGAAAGTACATAGTGCCCCCACGGTAGGAAGGAAAATAGATAGTGCCCCCGGTGGGAAGAAAAGTACATAGTGACACCCAGTAGGAAGGAAAGTACATAGTACCCCCCTGGTAAGAAGGAAAGTACATAGTGACCCCAGGTTGGAAGGAAAGTACATAGTGAACCCGATAGGAAGTAAAGTACATAGTGCCACCTGTAAGGTATATAGTGCCCTGGTAGATGAGAAGGTATATAGTCTCTCCCGGGAGGCAGATTGGTACAAAGGACCCTTATTAAGCAAGTGGGTTTATGATGCTTAAGCCTATCCTCGGTGTGCTTCGGGACAGAGAGATCCCTTATCGGTGGGGGTTCTCCTTCGCTCTTATTGTCTGGCGAGGCGAGAAGATTTACACTCCCCCGAGGATGTGCCCACTTTCCTAAGGGACCTACAGATCTCTGGGATCTCACTACCGGAGTGTCCTTCCCTTGCCTCTCCTAAGGGTGGATCGCAGGGAGACTCAGACTCCCTAGTGATGTCCCGTACTGACCCCGCGAGGCTTTTCCCGCCTGCTCTTTTTTTTTTTGTGTGTGTGTTTTTTTGTATTATTTGCCTTGCTTGTGGGTTGTTATTTTGTTTCTTCTTTCCCCTCTCTTTCCTTTCCCTCCCAACCGGCGGGGCATGGCGGGGTATGTATTTCATTCATGGGCTCTCTTGTTCTTCTGAATGGGGGACCTTAATTTAGTTTCTTATAACGCCAAAGGTCTCAACACGCCTAATAAACGGGCCCAAGTCCTATACCATTTCCACCGTCAAAAAGCACACATAGTTTGCTTTCAGGAATCTCATTTTAAAACCAATCATGCCCCCGTGATAAAAAATAAATACTTTACGCATTGGCATTTTGCCAATTATCCGTACTCCAAGAGTAGGGGCGTGGCCATCGCTATCCACAAGTCTGTTCCGCATCAGATAGTTCAGTGCATTGCGGATGACGAGGCCAGGTACCTAATCCTAATACTCACCATTCAGGGACTCACGTTTACAATAGTGAATGTTTATACCCCTAATCAAGGTCAGGTTCCCTTCCTACTGGAGGTTCTGGATAAGTTACATGCGTGCGCGCAGTGAACTATTCTGTTCTGTGGTGATTTTAATCTTACGCTCGATCCAATCCTGGACAACTCCACGGGACACTCTTCTGTCTCCTATTCAGCGATTAAGAGGGTCAAAAGGGCTTTCTTACAATTCCAACTAGTGGATGGCTGGCGACTCCAACACCCGTCAGACAGAGACTATTCTTTCTACTCTACGCCTCATGATTCGTATAGTCGCATTGACTATGTCTTACTCCAACATCAAGCCCTTCCGTGGTTGAGGGCCACTTCCATGGGCAGTGTTCTCTGGTCGGATCACGCCCCAGTGACCATCTCTTTACACCTTCCCTACATGGCTCCTAAGGCAAAATCTTGGAGGCTAAATGAATCTCTGTTAATTGACACTGTATGCTTAGCGGATCTGAGACAGACCACTGAGCAGTTTTTAGTGGACCATGGGCGGGATCCGACCGCTTACATTTTCAAATGGGAGTCCCTTATATGCGTCCTTAGGGGCGTCCTGATTAAACATGGTAGTCGTCTTAAGAGGGCTCGCTCGGCAGCCATCATGAAAGCCCTCCAAAGAGTGGCGGCGCTAGAAGTCCAGCATACGCAAGCTCTTTCAAAGAAGGTCCTACAGGATCTCCTGGTGGCCCGACTCGAGGTACGCCGTTTGTTTGAGGCCTCGTGGGGCAAGCTTCTTCAGCTTTGCCGCAGCAAATTTTATGAGTATGGGAACAAAAGCGGGCGTCTTTTGGCCAGGGCCACAAAGGAGAAGCTAGCGCATTCTTTTATTCCAAGTATAAAAACGCATGCTGGTCGGACTGTGCATACCACGGAGGAGATTGCTGCCGAGTTTAGTTCCTTTTACTCGAAATTGTACAATCTCCCAGCGGATCATCCCTCCCCGTCTCATTAATAATCTTTATTGAAGGGGCCCCAGCATAACTTACAGAAACACATTAAGAAAAATCAGCACATTGGTTTTTGGGAAAACATAAAGAAATCATGTCAAAAAATGTTATACATCAAAAAAGAGGGAGAAAAATAAACCTCAGGAGAACTATCTTTAAATTTCCCATTATTTTGTCCCAAAATTGGGGTTTAAATTTCCTCGAAAAGTCAAACAGATAAAAAGCAGCAAAATCAAAAACAAACATAAAACAAAAAAAACCGGTGTCGACGGGGGGGTTCACCCACGTAGGCAGGGGGAAGAAAAGTCGGGGGCTCTGGATACAAATAGTACCAAAGGGAACGAGGGCAGGGGAGAAACTAGAAAAAAAAAAATTCCGCAGGGGGAAGGGGTTCCAAAGGGCTATGGAATCTTTTTTCTCACAGATATGACAAAAATTTTCCCGGGTAAAGGCCGGGTAAAGGGGTAGCCATTCCCCACAGACCCTGAAAATATCTCTGACATTGACCACTATTTAGCTCTAAGTTCCTCCCCTTTCCCCGAAGGAAAAGATTTCCTTAAACCATAGATAAAGAGAGGGCCAAATACTTTTTCCATCCCCAAGGGGGGATTAGAAATTTTTGGGGGGCAAAAAAACCCAAAAAAAAATTAAAACTTCCCCTTTTTGGAGGTTTGGGTTTTCCAAAGGGGAATCATTTTTGGGTAGAAGAAGGGTTTTGGGGGGCATTTTGTATTTAATTCCATTTAAATTTTTTTTAAATTTGTCCCCCTTTTCTTTGTTTCCCCAAAAAGTTGTTTGCCGAGCAGGGGCCCCCAGAAATGGAAAAATTGTACCTATTGGGTGAGGTTTCACTCCAGCAAAATTTGGGGAAAAACCCAGGGGGGATTTTTAAGTAGGGAGTATAGGTACTCGTACCACCGGGAATTATTTTGAAATTTTAATTTTCCCGTAACTGGGGCAGGAACAAGGCCTTGTGAGCAGTATGGCCGATGCCCCCTTTTCCCCCTCAGCGATTGTGCCAAAAGGGAAGGGTTTCCCCTTTTCCCCAAATCTGGGTTTGGGACGTGGGGGCGCCTTTTAATTTTTGGGTTTTAAGTATCACGGTTTTACAGTGAGGAAAATAAATTTGGGGAGGAGCGGGGGGTCCCTGCACACATAAAAACTCCAAAAAACATCGGTTTCTAAGAAGCCTCAGTTGACTCATTAACGCATAAAAAATTTGAACTTGCAAAAAAAGGTGCCCAAACATCCACCCGGAAAAGTGGCCAAAAAAACCCCTGTGACTTCATCATTGGATTTTAAGGGGGGGCCCAACAGAGATCTCGCGGAAGTCAGGTGACCAAAAGGGGTTTTTTTTTTGGAAGGGCCGCGTGGTCATTAAAACACCCTTAAAAGGGTTGGGGTGTCCTCTTAAACGGGGTTAAAAGGGCCATCTGAAAGGAAAGAAGGGTTTTTCAAGATTTCCCTAGGTCCCTCCAAAGCAGAAGGGGGGTCTTTGGGTTACCCAAAGGCAATTCCATAAAACTTTTCTTTAGGAAGATTGGGGTGGAACCCCCTGGGGGAAAGGCAAAACCAAAGGAAACTCCACGGGGCGTTTTTTTAAACTAATCCATTTTTGTTCTTTCCCTTGGTGGAACCAATCTTATTTTCTGGGTGCTGCCAATCGACATAAAAGGTCTTAATGTCTGGGGAAACTAGGCCCCCCCCCCCCTTTTTTCTTAAAGGGCGAATTTAGTGTGTGTTTTTCTATTCTGGGATTTTTTGCTTTTTAGGGAATTTTCCCAGAACCTTAACAAATTTAACCGGGGGAAGGCCCTGGGGCAAAAAAAAATGGGTACTTTTGGAAATTTTAAAAATAAGAACGAGGCAAGACATTCATCTTTAAATGTTTTTATCGCCAAAACCAAAGAAAAAACCCGTCTTCCCTTTTGTAGATCTGAGGGGATTGCTGCAAAAAAAGGGGGGGAAAATTATTTTAAAAGTATGTTTTCCAGGTTGGCCGGGAAAGGTTTTACCCCCCAGATATTTAAAAGATGTCTGTTCCAAGGGGAACGGGAAATTTTTTCAAAAGGGCTACCATGCTGGGCTCCCAGGGCCCCCCCAAAACCCTTGCCCATCTTTTAGAGAAAATTGACCCTAAAGTCGGGTAAGGGCCCCATAAGAATTAGGGCCCCTTTATCACTTGGGTGGTAAGGAAAATTTTGGGTTTAAGGGGGGGTACAGAAAGGGCACCCCGGGAAGGGGGAACATTTTGTATTTTAGGGCCCCCGAAGCTGGAAACCCTTGATGTCCCGGGTTTTGCCTTAAAGGCCGAAAAAGATGCCCATAACCAGAACATTTCGATGGAGAGGGGAGGGCAAAAAAAGCCCGTCTGGGTTTTCCCTTAATTAAATTTGAAAAGGGGTGGACAAAAGGATCGTTTTACCCCCGTATTTTGCATTAGGGTATGGGTAAAAGGGCCCCCGTTTGTTGAAGCTTATCGGCCCTAAAACCCATACCCACCAAGGCAGACCTCAAAAAAAAGTCCAGTCCCCCCTGTCGAATGCTTTCTCCGCATGTGGGAAAAAGCAAAAATGTCCGGATAACTGCGCTTGGGCAGAATAAGAAAGTTTCAGCGTGTTATCACGTGGCCTCCCAAAGGATAAAGCCGACGGCCCCAGGTTTGTACAAGGTCCCCTATTATTTTTTTAAATTAAGGGGGAAAGGGTTTGGGCAAAAACTTGTGTCCCTTTCAAAAAGGGAGAGGGGGGCTGTAACGGGCACAGTGAAGGGGTCTTTTCCTTCTTTGGGGTACACCATAATAAAGGCTTTAAAATGGGGGGGAAAAAGGGGCATTTCGTTGAAAGGAATTGAAAACTCAAAAAAGGGGGGAGCCAGCCCCCGACGTCGGGGGCTTAAAAATTGGGGCAGAAAAAAGCCATTGGGGACCGGGGTTTTTCCCCACCGGGATAGGCTAATGGCTTGGTTTGATTTCCTCTAGGAAAAGGCCGTTCCAGATCCTTTAAACTGTCTGAAGGGATCTTTGTAATCCGTATCAGAAAGGGAAAAATTTTTTTGAACGGGCAGACGAGTCTTTGGGGACCGTACTGGTAATTATATAAATTCTGGAGAAATCCCTAATTGCCAGAAGGGAGTTTAAATGTGTCACTTTCCCGTTGCTGAATTTTTAAAGAGAAAAAAAACAATGCTGCTCTCTTTTCTCTAAGGGCTCAGCCGCATCCTCCCTGGCTTGTTGCTTTACTCATAGATTTTTGCGCAATTTTTGTTTTTTAGCGCATCTGCTTCTGGGCAGCATTTTTTTATTTCATGGCGTTCCAACAGGGACCTGATTATCTTCCCTATTCAGTTTTTTAGGGTTTTAAATTCCAAAGAGTAGGGAGTCAAGAAGTTCCCAAATTGACAAGGGGACTTTTTTTAATTCTGGAGCCATGCTTTTTCAAAGCCCCCAAGAAACACTTCAGAAATTCCCTTTGCTGGGGGGTATGGTCCAGCATGTGGTCCAATTAAAATTTTGATGGTTTTTTTTAATCTGACAAGCAAAGCTCCCCCCAAAAGAGACTTGTTCAGTCCCAATTGAAGACCTTTCGGGTAGCCTGGAAAAACCCTAAAGACCTGGATGTCTTCAGTTTGCCCCCCTCCATGGGAAGCCATGAGGGGCCTGTCCTTGACGCAGGAAAAAAAAAACGTTTGACAGGAACTCATGGGACCCCTGCCCTCTACCCTTGAACACATGGGCCCTTTGGGCCCAAATTTTACGGGGAAAAAAATCCTCCCCCTTTATCAGAACCCATCAAAAAAGGGGCCCAAGTTTAAAAGGCCCCCTTGCCCAAACCCACCTTCGGATAACAATGGCACGAGACAGGGTTTCCCCTTTTTTCCCCTTATTGTAAAGTCCGATTTATGGAAAAACCTTTTTTACATTTTTAAACGTGCCAATCCGGACATCAGGGGGTTTTTGAATCCGGGAGCGGGGGTTTAAGTGTTCGGCCCTTTGCCGATTATCTCCTCAAATTTTAAACGAACCTCCCCGAAACTTTGGGCCCCCCTTAAGTCAAAATTGGGAAAATTTTTTTGGGGCCTGGCCCCCAAAAAAAAAAATCAAATACACAAAAAAAGAAGCCCTCAATGTTTCACTTGATCAAAACATCATTTTTCAAAACCCCCAAAGCCCTTTTTTTATTCCCTGGGCCCTCAGATGGGAACTCCTACAAAGGGACCAAAATTCCTTCAGAAACCCTTACAGTTATTTTAGTCCAATTTTTTTTTCCCCCTTGTTTCGGAAAATTTTTACCAGACTTACGGGGGTGGAGCAATAAGGGCTTCCCCCATGGTTCGGGAGAATGAACATAAGGGGAAAAAGTCTATGCTCCCCAAACTCCAAATTTTTTTTTTATCTCCCTTTCCCTTTCTATCCCTGCCCTCATTCTGGGGCCCTTTCAAAACCCCCCAAACCCGGAAAATTTTTGACGCAACCCAAGGTGGGGGGGGGGGGTGGGGTGGGTCTCCCGGAAATGCCAAATAAACTACCTTGGGAGCCAAATTATGGGGAGATTTTTTAGACCTCTACACAACCCCCAGGAAAAACTTTTGGGATTATTGCCCAGCTAGTGCCACAATCCCCATTTCTCTCCCATGGGCCCGGAGTCTGCATTCTGGACACCCAACATTTTTTTTACCCTCTTCACATTCTATTTATAATACGGAAATCTAGATGCTCTGAGATGTTAATGGACCTTGAGGGACCATTATTTCCCATCTTGGATAATTCTGCATTTCCCCCGGGTCTTTCCGGTAATATGTTCCTGGGTAGTTCTAGATTTTTAACAATCACATTCAAAGGAGGCATTTCTCCCCCATCTAGTATTTTGAAAGATCGTCCTCCTTCCTCCAGGAATTCTTTTGAACACCTCCAGCTCCGACACTTCTTCCATTCCACTGTTAGTAAGCTAAACCTCTCCAAAAAACTACCCCCCTTTGAGAGCCTTTGTGTTAAACCCACAGTACCTAAACACGTAATCTCCTTAATTTATTACTGGATGGTCTTCCCGGATAACACTCCTCTTCCTGCATACTGTGCGGCATGGGAGAGAGAACTCCAGCAGAATTTCTCTGAGGAGCAATGGCAAAAATGCTTTTTCCTCACACATAAAGCGGTTATCGCGTGCAAATCACAGGAGACTAGTTTTAAGATCTTAACTAGGTGTACAGGTGCCGGTCTTGCTTCACAGTTTGGTACCCAAGTGTCCCGGACACAATGTTGGGCTGCAATAAAGAAGCAGGCACCAGTCTCATATATGGTCTGGATGTTCGCCCTAAAGGGATTTCCGGAAGGGGTTCTCGGGCTATTCGGGACTGTACCACTGTCGCTTTTCCCAAATTCCCCAAGGCCACTCTTTTTTATTTATTTTCAACGCCCCCGGGGCTTCTTATAAGAAGTCTTTAACCAGACATCTCTTGCAGGCTGCAAAGACAGTCATTCCACGCCATTGGCGTAGACCACCCCTCCTTCACTGTTAAATGTATAGATGAGGTTGCTTCAATCTTTCACATGGAAGAACTGATTGTGCGTTCTCCTGAGGCCGCTCTGAGAGTTTTGAGTACCTGGGGGCCGTGGATAGCATATCAGGCTTCCCCTGGATTCGGGCTTTGTCGGGGTCATGCTAGCCTTGGCTCCTTTGAGTCCCCCCTCTCCCCTTGGGGTTTTGGTCTAACTTTCTTCTATGTACGCTCCACAGCCCGCCGTTTTTTTTCCCCTTTCCTTGCCCCCCCCCCTCCTTTTTTTTTTTTTTTTAGTTTGTTTGATTGTTTTGGGTTGTTGTTGGTTGACTTCAGTTTTTATGGTCATCCAGCCTCAACAGCTTAGCTAAAAATGTTAATGGTGAGACATAGTGCTCTATGCCTGCATATTTCCTCTACTCTCTTTGTAGACGGTAATTGATCTAGATTATGATCTTTGCTAGCAGGCTGAGTGAGGCATACGCCGTAAGCATCACTGCTAACGGCTTATTCCCATTATTGGTCTCATCGACTGCATATGTCTGAAGGCTGCGTCCTTCTATGTATCTTTGCCTTTGTTTATCTGGTTGTTATGGTTACATATTGAAAGCAGTATAAGGCTATGTTAAAATTATTTTTTTTTTCTTGAAAAGCTTTAATAAAATTTATATTGGAAAAGAAGTGGGTTTATAAGCTCCACACAGCATAGGGCGGTAACCAGGCCACTGATAAGCAGGTAGATACAGGCTGTTACTGTGTCAGTGACTCCTCCCCCCCTGCAGCTCTTCTCTGCCCCTCCCCTCTACTCCCAGTGAGGGATTTCTCCACACGTTACTCTCAGCACAATGTTCCCGGATGTGCGGCCGCGCTCCCATGTGACCTGTAGGCATCACCGCACATCACAGGCCACACAGACCGCCCATGTCAGCTCTAATGCCCCCCACATACACATCTCCTGAGCAAGGAAACCTGGAAAATCTGACAACATCGAGAACTAGAGAGACTACAGGGATCTGTATGTGCCACACAACAGGAAGTGAAGAACCTGTGATGATGTCACCACCATGTGATCAGCTGAAGGACCTGTGATGTCACCAGGTCACATGACCATTGTCAAAGGTCCTTCAGTCACCACTGCTGACCCTGCCCCTCTAGTCACATGACCATCACAGGTCCTTCAGCCTCCTCCCCTACCTCAAGTCTTTTTCATCACTTCTGACTGTGAATGGAACAGCGTCTGGAGGAGAGAAGGAAGCGCCTGTAGGATTTGGGGCCCCTCCTTTCTCCATAAAGGTGCTTGCAGTACTAGAACCTTCCAGGTTATTCAGTTTTCTCCTATTCTTATACACAGCGTTCCTTCTCCTGAATGACCCACCAAGGATGGAGACTGACAGGAATGAGATCAGCAGAAGAATATTAGACCTCACCTTGGAGATCCTCACCTGTGACCGAGAGGTAAACTTCTCTAGATTTCTATCATCTTTATTATCTAACAAGTCAATGATAGAAGAGAAAATCCATAATAGGAGGAATACAGCGTCCTGTGTAAGGCCATGTTCACACGGCGTAATTGTGGCGGGTATTTTGCAGCGTATTTGCGCTTTTTACGTGGTGAAATGCGCGCCGCAATTACGGTAATCCATAGTTCTCATAGAGAACTATGAATTACGCCTCTTCCCAGCGCGTAGAATATGATCGTATTTTATGCACGCGGAGATAAATGACATGTCAATTATTTGCGGTGATTATGCACTGCGAACAATCAATGTCTTTGGGGCCGGCGGGCCCGTGCCTCGGGAAAACGCTCTGATCAGCACAACTCCCGGAGCACACGTCGCATTGTGTTACGCTGTGTGAACATGCCCTTAGGCTATGTTCACACGGCAATAATTGCGGGATGTATTACGCCGTGGGGGCGGGGAGAATAATTGACATGTCACTTCTCTCCCCGCTCGCCGTATTGTCCTAGCGGGGAGAGGAGACGTAATCCATAGTTCTCTATGATAACTGTGGATTAACGTAATGACTGGGACGTATCTCGCCCCGTGTTTAGTGCAGTACGGCGCGAAATACAGGGCGAGATACGTCCCATTTTAAGCCATGTGAACATGGCCTAAGAGATCAGGAGCTTCCCAGTGAAGATGGAGACACGGAAGACCTTCAGATCAGCCCCCAGTATGGTCAGTTATATATCATGGGAACCAGTGCATCCATGGTAATGTTATAGGAGCAATGAGTCACCCGTTATACCAAGGAGGAGAGGGTCCGGAGGAGCCAATGGGTTCAGATGGTTGGGTTCAACCAAGAGCCAAGGAATCAATTTCGGGTTCAACCGAGGACCAAGGATCAATGGTCGGGTTCAGCACGGAGGAGCCAAGGGAATCGGATGGTCAGGTTCAGCCCGGAGGAGCCAAGGGAATCAGATGGTCGGGTTCAGCCGGTTGAGCCAAGGCAATCAGGTGGTCGGGTTAAGCCCGAGGAGCCAAGGCAATCAGATGGTTGGGTTCAGCCTGGAGGAGCCAAGGCAATCAGATGGTTGGGTTCAGCCTGGAGGAGCCAAGAGAATCAGATGGTCAGGCTCAGCCTGGAGGAGCCAAGGGAATCAGATGGTTGGGTTCAGCCGGGAGGAGCCAAGTGAATCAGATGGTCAGGCTCAGCCTGGAGGAGCCAAGGGAATCAGATGCTCGGGTTCAGCCTGGAGGACTGTGTTTGTTTCACTATTTTGTCATTTATATGGAGACCTAGAAGATGAGGTCAGAGAAGAGCACATGCTCCATCTAGACGGCACTTACATTATGTCCTACTTATATCTTCGGATAGATACAAGTTTATCCCGGGCAGCTTACCTTATTTTTTATTGATATTCCAACCACATTGACAAATGTTTCCTGGTTCTCATTTCTATTCCTTGTAGCATTTGTAAAAGTTTCCATCTTGTCCTTTCTTTCCTCCAGACATTACAGTTCTTTTAGGCTTCTCTGGTAAGTTTTGGGCTTAGATGTTGTAGTCCATCTTTGGACCCGTCTATTTCACTCGTTTCTTCTGACCCCTAATTCTAGATGTGGGGGTCACTAAACGCCTGTATCTAAGGGTCACAATCTCTCTATTTCTATTAAGTCAGGAATAATGGAGATAAGCTCTTCTCTCAGCACCAACAGTAAAATGAGATGAGTCTTTCCGGCCATTCAGGAGTTTTCTCTCTTCATTATCACAATCAGGGAAGGGGAAGATTTTATATCTAATTTTTCATTGCATAGCACCCCTGAAATATAAAATAATACTGGCTTATTAAACTATAACAAGGGGTATGCCAACATAGAAGAGATTGGTCACTGATCCAGGGATTTCTTTCCATACACAGGATTACACAGTAGTGAAGAAGACGTCAGGTGACTGTGTGGCCCCCAGCAGCTGTCCCTGTGTGTCAGGAGAATGGAGTCGGGGCCCCATCATAGAGCCTCCCCCGCACTCACTGATACATGAGAGGGACAATAAGCAGAAGATCCTAGAACTCACCAACAAGATGCGGAGCTGCTGACTGGAGGGGTGACCTGCTGCTGGAATGCTGGGACATTTACAGTAACACCACTGGGGGGGTCGGGGTGATGACCGTATAAATTTTGTGTGTCGGGTTCCTATAAGGTGTCAGGAGTCCGGTCTATTTCCCATGGAGGAGTGGGAGTATTTAGAAGGACACAAGGATCTGTACAAGGACGTCATGATGGAGGACTGGAGAATCACCGGCCTCGTATGTCACAAGGTAAGGAGGTAGGCAACATAACCCAGCTCTATTACTTTGGGTGCAGGACGGCACTGACGGCCATGTTGGAGATTTAAGGGAATGTTTCATCAGAGATAGTCTATTGTTTATATTGTGTTTTTATATAAAGCAGATTTATTAAGAATTTTTGGTGATCTTCATGCATTTTTATTTTACCAAATCTTAAACTTCAGCCTAAAAATAGTTAAAGGGAATCAGTCATCAAAAATGTTTCTTCAGTATATATTTTCCTCCATTGGTCTTCTGTGACCGAGGTCAACTGTGGCCTTGTTCAGATTGTTGCAGTTTCTAAGTGTGAGAATGAATTAAAACCATAATTGAACCAGGATTGAACAAGGTAACGGCTACTTTTACTTTTATCTTTCCCTAACAGCTTTCTAACCTATCGCACTCGGCCACCATGCTTTTCCTGGCCTCTATATTCTCAACCTCCATTTTTCTGAAACTGATTGCCTGTTCCCAAACTCCTCTGCTGGGCAATGGGCTCGTTATCTCCCCCCTGCATTATACCCTGCTGACACCAACCTGTTTCCCACTATCAGTTCCCTCCTCACTAAACCATCCCAACCAAATTAGTCTATCTTTCTCCCACCTGTTCACCCTCTCTGCTCCACCTGGATGCTGGGGCCATATCCCCTGTGTTCCTCCCTCATTCCTACTATTGTTTCTACCTATCCTAACTTATCAGCCACTGATAACTTTGACCCCTGCTCCCCCAATTTCTCTCTCTGGAACATGCGGTCTGTCTTTAACAAACTTTCCTACCTATACAACCTCTTCTATCATGTAACTTCTCCTTCCTTGGTCTGATGGAAATCTGTCTGACAGCCTCCCCTGCTGCACTCTGATTTGGCAGCCTCCAATTTACAGATGCTCCCCGCCTCGGTAACAAGCACGGTGCAGGTGTTGGCCTTCTCCTTTCAGATAACTGTTCCTTTGTCCGCATTCCACCTCTACCTTCCCACACACTCCCCTCCTTTTGAGGGGCACTCTGTATCTACTCCTTCACCAAGTCTACCATCTGCCAGGCCTTGCCACCACCTTCCTCTACCATTTAGCTTCCTGGATTCTCAACTTTCTTTACACTGACATCTTCACTATCATCAAACTGCCATCGCTCTTCTCTTCCTTCAACCTCTCGCACCGGACCTCTAACCCCTGACGAAGCCAGGTTAGCTGGTGAAACATGTTGGGGAGGTCAGATATGACGTTTTAAATTGTGATTTCTCACCTCTGTTTAGAAGTGTCACCTGCTGCAGACGGTGTCACAAGGGGGCCTTGTTTGTTTTGTGTCCATGAGATTAGGGACCACTGCCCAAGTAGGAGGCTTGGGATCCCTTACTTGAGCTAGTAAATTGCTGTGTATATATAAGGCTTTCCTGTTAATAGGTGGTGTTCCACCAGACTTGATAATAGAAAAGGAGCTATTCCTTCTTCCAGAAGTAGAAAGGGTTAAATAGTGAGGTTAGAAATCAGGTTTTTAAATAGTGTGTGTATAGAGTTTAAGAGTTATACATAATAAAAGTTACGTTTTAGTGTTTTACAGATGGAGAACTGATAGAGTTTAAGTTTGCCTATGGCAAAATAGTAAATATAGTACACACTCCTCTTCACCCACCGGTGCCCCTTATGTAACATCAACCTCACCTCTCCTTATATATGACCACAACCTGCTTACCATCTCCAGCCCACCTGACTGTCCTGTCTCTAGTCTAGTATACCAATGCAGGAACTTCCAAGGTCTCAACCCTCACCCTGCAATAGAATCACCTCAACTCTTGATTTGGATGCATCCCTCACACACCAGTACCCAAAAAATCAATAGATAACCTTGGCAAACATATTGTCTGCTGGAAGGAAATCAACTCCACCAACGACTTTGCTGCATATAAACGATCACTCCTCACATTTACGTCTGCACTCACCTCTGCCAAACGGGATTCCTTTATTACTGTCCTATCCTCTCTGTCTCACAACCCTAGGCAACTATTAAACACTTTCAGCTCTCTCCTTCATCCCCCAAACCCTTTTCAAACCTACCTTTTCTCCTCCAGCAGATGATTTTTTTCGCTCACTTCCCGAAGAAAAACCAAAATTTCCCTCGGGGAAAAACTTCACCCCACCTTTTAACTGCAAGGTCTCTACTGCCCCCTCCCAACCCTGCACCATGCTCTTTCCCCTTTTTTTCTGCTTCTCCACTGTTACCTTTATTACAAACTTTCCTTCTACTTCCAAACCCCAAACCCCCCCCTTGGTCCACTGCCATCCCCACCCTTTTATTAAGCCCCTTTGTGCCTGGGTTTTATCCCAGCCCTCACCCATTTTTTTTAAACCCATTTTTGGGTTTACCCGCCCGGCATCAACCAATTCCCTTTACACTTTTCTTTGTCCAAACCCTTGTCCCCTCTACTCCCCTTTCCCTTTGCCCTCTTTTGGTTTCCTCTAATTGCAGGGTCCTTTTCTCATCCAAAAATCCCTTTCTTGCCCACTGGGAATTTGGTTTCCAATTTCACCCCTTTACCCAAAACCCCCTAACCAAAGTCACCCAATGACCTTTTAACGACTAAAAGGGCCCCCCACCACTATGGGTGTCCTTCTTTCCCAGAAATTTTCCTTTTGCCTTTTAACACGGGCCCGACCCATTCCCCCCCCCTGCTACAAATCCTTATTTCATCCCGTATCATGGTTTGGCCCTTTTCCCGGGTCTCTTATACTCACTAAAACAGATGTTAACTTCCCCCCAAATAGCACACCCCCTCCCCCCCTCTCAACCTTCTCCAGGGGGGCAAATCCTTGGGGTCCCCTTTTATTTCCCCTTTTGGCCTGGGGGCGTCACCACATCTCAAAGGCTTTAAAAACCAAATGTATCTGAAAGACAAACCCTTTAAAATTCCGCCCCTGTTTTTAATTCTCTGCTCCCCCCTGTTTCCAAGTCCTTTACTTTTTATCCCTAATCCCCCTTTTCCCCCAGTCCCCCCAAATCTTAAAAAGTGGAGAAACCTGACTTTATTTATTTTTCCCCCCTTCCCCCACTTTACTCCAAATGGAAACTTATTATCTTGCAACGACTCTAAAACCCCTCACCGGTCTGCAAGTTCGCTGGGCCCGGGGTAAAACCCCTTGACTCTGCTTTGTCCTTCAAACCACACATCACAGCCTTTAACTCTTCCTGCCACCACCACCTGAAAAATGTCTCCCGAATCCGCTACAAAAATGCTGGCCCATGTCCTCGTCATCTCCCGCTTTGACTACCGTAACCTCCTTCTCTGTGGTCTCCCATCTAGCTCTCTTGCTCCCCTTCAATCCATCCTCAACTCTGCTGCCCGTCTTATATACCTCTCTCCTCGCTACTCCTCTGCCTCTCCCCTCTGCCAATCCCTTCACTGGCTACCCATTGCCCAGCGAATTAATTTCAAGTTACTAACCATAACCTACAAAGCTCTCCATAACCTCTCCCCTCCACACAGCTCTGCTTTAATCTCTAGATACCTGCCCTCATACAATCTCTGCTCCTCATAGGACCTTCTTCTCTGCTCTCCTGTTGTCAGCTTCTCACAAAACTGTCTTGAAGACTTCTCTCGTGCTTCCCCCTTACTCTGGAATATCACACTCTCCGACATCCACACTAGCTTCAAAAGCAAGCTGAAAATCCATCTCCCCAGGAGCCTATAACCTACAATAACCCCACTGTCCCAGACCTTCTGTGTATTTACTCCTTCCTTGTAGATTGCACTCCTTTGTGAGCAGGGTCCTCTCTCCCTCTGTACCATTCACTCACGTCTCCCCTCCCTACAGTGGTGAACTCACACACCTCTTCCTCACCTAGTATCGACTTCACAAACATCTTCCTTCATCAGGTGGTGACACCCCACACCCTTCTCCTTGGCAGGAGGAGAGGCATTTGAAAGGGAGATATTTTGCAGCTCAGTGTGTTCTGTGATCTTCAATTGAAAAATATTTTTTTTACCACTTTTTTGGCCAGCAGACCTCTGATAGGAGTTGAAATTGTCCCTGTGTTTTCAGTTCTATTGCAATCACTGCAGGTCAGTGTTCCCAAAAACCAGCATAACTTATCCCTATAACTTTTAAATAGTTTTATTGAAGTTCGTGCGTCTGTTTGCCGCAAAGAGCTCAGTTGTACGCATATTGTGTTATACATATTTGATAGTAAATTACGCCTGTAGTCAGTGGTGTGAAGGCCGCCATATTAATCTATATAACTTTTTAATACTTCTATTCCACTCAGTGCGTCTCAGTTTGGCGCTACTCGTGCATTTGTACGATAGTTTTCAACAAACTATCAACTGCTAGTCCTACTGGGCAGTTGTAAATCTCAGGGACTGAAGGAAGAACACTGTTGATTTTGTGTTACGGTTCTTCCACCAGACCGCATTTCACAGATATTTGATAGAAACAATTCTGTTTCTAATCCTAGTTGGCTGTTGGAAATTAGTGGGATTTAAGAATACCTGTGATTTGCCGTCTTTCAATAACAGACTTTCAAAAACTTTTCCATACCTTTTACATTTTTATATTTCTGAACATGGAGCGAACTGCAGGTGGTAAGCGAGCAAAGAGAGGTGTAAGACATGGAGATAGAGGTACGAGAGAAGATGCTCCTTCCAGTGCTGGCGACAACACGGAAGCCAGCGGATCGTCGGTTGCAGGACCGTCAGGCCTGTCATTGATGGGTTGGGGCCCTGTGAATCTCAGTAATGAACAACGTCGCCAATCTGTTCTTCAGTGGTTAATGCAACCTGCATCCAGCAGTCTTAACCTCCTCGTCTTCCCAGTCACGGCCACTCCGGCCCTGCTAGCTGAACCTGGGTGATCCACGTTTACAGCCTCACCTGCCTTGATCAGTAATTTCCTTCAACCCACTTGACAGTAGAATGCAGGATTTTCAGACAGGCCTCGTTGACCTACTGGGGACATCTGTTTCGTTTGCTTCACATTCTAATGTCATGGTGGAACAATGTCACCAGTAGAATGGCAAGTACCTCTAGCCACAGCAGTATTGGAAAACTAGTTGTTTTTAATATAGTTTATTTCTTATTGCGAAATTTTCTGCTGATGGTCCATAAGGGCACCTGTGCGGGTTTTTGGGTCATGCTGCGTTACAGGATATGGATAGTCAATGTCCGTTTCACTAAAATACTGCTTCAAAGACTCCTTTTTCCGGCACTTTTTAATCTGTGGGTCATGCGGGTTTTGGTTTCATGCTGTGGTCCAGGACAGGTATAGTCGATGTCCAGTTCAACTAAAATGGTGGTTCAAAGACTCCTTTTTCCGGCACTTTTTAATCTGTGGGTCAGACTGGTTTGAGGGTCGTGCTGCAGTATAGGACAGGTATAGTCAATGTCCAGTTCAACTACGATTGTGGTTCAAAGACTCCTTTTTCTGGCACTTTTGTGTCTCATAGTTGAGGTCGACCTATGATGTCAATTACAGGAGCCTCTCTCATCTTTGTAAGTAGCAGAACTTACACAATTGATGGCTGACTAAATACTTTTTTTCCCCACTGTACATGAAATATAAATACATAAATAAGGGCAAGTCCCCCACGGCACGGGTTTTCGGTCTGAAAAACCGGCCGAAAATGAGCACAATGGTGCTCTATGAAAAACCCGTGCAGCAGTCCTCACTGCACGGGTTTTTCGTCTGGCGGTTTTTCCACCCGCGGTCCGGCCGCAAAACATTCTACCTGCACATTCTTCCATCCGGTTTTCAGACGGAATATGTGCAAATGAATGTTAAGGGGGAGGGCTCATCGCGGAGAAAATCCGCCTTCCCCGCGGCCGTGGGGACGGCCGCAAAACAGGACAAATACCGGCCGGCAAACCGTCCGGTATTTGTCCTGTGCAGTGGGAATGCAGCCTAACTGTAAGGAGGTAATAAAATAGTGGGAGACAAGGGGCAAGCATAGGAAGGGCTGCACTCTTAGAAGTCAGCGAGTCGGGTCCTGTTTACTAAATACTGTTAAAAGCAGCTCAGCCAAGATGGCCGCCTGCCGTAATAAGAAACAGAAAAAACAGCAATAAGCGAACAGTCGAAAAATAAAAAATGCTGAGAAGAAAAGAATAAATATCAGTATCCGGTCTAATCAGTAAAAAACTATTGAGGATACCCTCTGCTGAAAGGAGCTTTCTCTAAATTAATATTCATTTGATAATTTATTAATGAAAATTCTACTGTGCCCAGATATTGTGGTTATATACACCCCTCACCTAGATATTGTGGTTATATACAACATATAGACACCCCTGCCTTGATATAGTGCTTATATACACCCCCCACCTAGATATTGTGGTTATATACAAAATATAGACACCCCTGCCTTGATATAGTGCTTATATACACCCCCCACCTAGATATTGTGGTTATATACAACATATAGACACCCCTGCCTTGATATAGTGCTTATATACACCCCCCACCTAGATATTGTGGTTATATACACCCTACGCCTAGATATTGTGGTTATAGACACAATACAGACCCTCCCCCACCTAGATATTGTGGTTATAGAAACAATATACACCCCCCGGCCGAGATATTGTGGTTATAGACACAATATACACCCCCCACCTAGATATTGTGGTTATATACACAATATACACTCCCCATCTAGATATTGTGGTTATAGATGCAATATAGACCCTCCACCGCCTAAATATTGTAGTTATAGACACAATATAGACCCTCCCCCGCCTAGATATTGTGGTTATGTACACAGTATACACCCTCCCGCCTAGATATTGTGGTTATATACACCCCCCGCCTAGATATTGTGGTTATATACACCCCTCCCCTAGATATTGCGGATATATACACAATATAGACCTCCCCACCTCGATATTGTGGTGGTTATAGACACAATATAGACACTTCCCCGCCTAGATATTGTGGTTATAGACACAATATAGACCCTCCACCGCCTAGATATTGTGGTTATGTACAAAATATAGAACCCCCGCCTAGATATTGTGGTTATAGACACAATATAGACCCCCTGCCTAGAGATTGTGGTTAGACACATTATACACCCCCCATCTAGATATTTTGTTTTCATACACAATATACACCCTCCCGCCTAGATATAGTGGTTATAGACACAATATAGACCCTCCCCCGCCTATATATTGTGGTTATATACTAAATATAGAACCCCCATCTAGATATTGTGGTTATAGACACAATATAGACTCCCCCCCCCCCCCCCCACCCCCACCTAGATATTGTGGTTATGTACACAATATAGACCCCCCTGCCTAGATTTTGTGGTTATAGACACAATATAGACCCCCCCCGCCTAGATATTGTGGTTCTATACACAATATAGATCCCCCCCCCCCCCCCCGCCGCCTATATATTGTGGTTATATACTAAATATAAATAGAAACGATGTCCAGCGTCTAAAAGCCGTATTTCTTTATTGAAAATTCAAGGGGTCAAACATGCATCGATCCAAAACAAAAAACGCCAACGCGTTTCAGGCCTCAGGGGCCCTTCCTCATGGCATAAAGACAAACTCACAAATACTACTTATATATAAAAAAAAATACAACCAATCACAGAGCAAGTTAAAAAACATGTGATCCAGACAGAGTTGAATACAAAATTTATATAAACAGATATATGGATAGAGGAAGAGGACATCTATACTAAACGAATCCAAAAAATAGGTCAGTAATGTAACATTAAATCTGTTCTTTTATTAAGACCAAAAGGTTGATACGTTTTAAGTACAAAAAATCAATAAGCTTCACGAGTGCGAAGCTTCTGGATTCGGTCTCCTCCCTTCTTGGAGGTGTAACCTCTCAAGACCAGTCACAGTTAGAGTATCCGTTTCACATTGATGAAAACTGGATACAATGTGCCGAAACTGCAGAAATACGACGGGAGTCATTAGACCTCACATCGGATAAGTGTCTGCGTATCCTGGTTTTCAACGTACATGAAGTAGATCCAACGTACTGCTTACGGCATTGTTCACATGACACCAGGTAAACAATGAATGTCGATTACAAATTTATAAAT